>ML272572.1:9451-61753 GCA_005239495.1 Nicotiana undulata | reverse complement strand
CCTCCCCCCGAAAAAAAAAAATTTTGGAAAAGGAACTACGCAAAACGTTCTTACCCAGTCAACACCTGCCCTGTATTCATGGTAGAAGGCTACTTCCTGCGGACCACCAAAACAATGGATCGTAGCCCCCACATCAAGGTCAACAGTATTAGCATACTTTTCATCTGAAGGGCCTCCATTCAGATACCTAGGTGAGACGACCATTACACGATGACCCCGGGAAGCTAGTGCTATAGGCAAAGAGCCACAAACATCTCCTAAGCCACCGGTCTTAGAATACGGAGCTGCTTCAGCAGTAACAAAAATGATATTGAATGTTAATTTGGTAGGGGTTTTTCCCTTCTGTTCAGCATCCTCACTTAAGTCATCTCTATCATCAGCTACAATATCATGAGATCCAACGATTGTTGCATCACCTGTAACTGAATTGAGTACACCATTTCATTTTCTTTGAAGGCAAAACTAGAAAAATAGAGAAGTAGACAAAAAAACCATCATTACATATTATGAGACAGAAATACATCAGGTGTAAAAGCAATTAGTTAAGAGCCTGAAATCAACGCCGTAAATGAGTTATAAATCCCCATGTTACTTCATATAAATAACAACAACAAACCCAGTATAATCCCACAAGTGGGGCCTGGAAAATGGTATGGGGTGAGAGAGGCTCGAACTCTCGACCTCAAGATGTCTCGAGAAACTATGAGACCTACGCGCTAGCCAACTGCGCCAGCAGCCTGTTAAAAATACCATAATTTCACGTTTAGGATTTGAACATGTTGACCAAAAGCAATTTTTGAACCCTTTTGCCACTACACTATAATTTTTCTTTACTTACTTCATATAAATCATTTCAAATATATATATATATTTTTTAAAAAGATTAAAAAGGACACTATCTTCAGCTTCATACAGTGGAAACAAAGAGAAAAACTACCAAAAAGATACACACACATACAAAGGCAATGTCATGAGTTCAGTCAAGCTCGTGACCCATTATCCTCAATCACACTCCAGTCTAAACCCCAACTTAAATTGACCAGATACCCATATTGTCCCACTAATTGTAACCTTTTCTAGCAGCCAGGTGATAAGTCGCTCACCCCCAATAGCACTAGTCAATAAGTATACACATATTTTTTTACCAGTAACAAACATCAGTATGGCAGCAACTTATGGATGACAACATAGGTAGCCAATGAAGTAAAGTTCCAGAACTCCAGGCTCAATATCACCACAAACGCAAAATAGCTGAGCATCCTTTCTTTCATAATGAAAGACCAACTCATCTAACTCTCAGATAACATCAGTCTTACACTCTAAAAGTCGAATTGCTATAAATAGATACTGATCCACAAGTCTAAACTATAATATTAATCATTACCATATTGTTGAATTCTAACATTGTCCCGGAACACTTCAACAGGGCTCAAATAGTGTAATTATCAAGGTAAATGTTCTTGACCTTTGTTCACTTCATCAAATACGTAACGAAGTCATATCTGTCACTTTAGCCATCAGAGGTAATGAGCATTTGTCCGAACTACACCATGGAACTCTATCTCCGGGCCAACTTGCGCCCACTCAACTATTCCACTGGATACATGCTACCCTCTCACTTTTTAGGTACCAGCAGAGTAACTTTGACCACCCACTTTTTAGGTAGGAAATGGGCATTGTATAATCAAATTGCTATCTTGAAGATGTGATTTTTACTAATTTGATCAAGTTGAAAACCAAATCCGCATAAAATTAACAGAAAAACATAAAAAGAAATTACTGAATGGGTAGCTTTAAATTCACGAAAACAAAGGGGCAGTACCAGAATGGGGAATCAATTGAAAACCAACAACAGCGCCAGAGCCATCCCTCTCAGCACCCAAAAGAAGACCCTTCTCATCTGAAGAACTACTACCACCAGCATTATTAAAGGAACTTCTAACACATAAAGATTGGATCTTTCTGCTTCTAATCCGTCCCTGCAATAACAAAGAATTGAACCCCACTTGCCTTACTACAGTACTCAAACCCTGCACGCCTCCTTTAACTGATACAGATAAACATGAAAGATTTGTTGATATTTGCAGTGACCCCATTTGGGTACTGGCGCCTGCTGTAAGATCAACAATCATGCAGAATGTACTTGTGTAGAGATGATAATAATGCAAGGGACAAAAAGAAGAAAAAGGAAAAAGCGAAAGGGTACTACTACTGGTTTAGTACTAGTACTAGTAGTAGTATTTGACACTCAAAGGAATACTAGTGGTATAGGATCTGATGATAAAAACACAAGTACCTAGAAGGTCGACAGGTATTCAAAAACGACGTCGTTTGGATGTGGGAGAGTTACGTGTTTTGTACTAATATGTTAATGGACAGTTAGCGCGAAAAATCTTGGGGACCGACAAGCTGGGGATTCCTCCAAAAGGTGGCAACCCCATCACGAGTTTGTGTGTCCATTGATGAAAGAGAAGATAAAAGATAATCTCCTACCTAGTAACGTTTGCTTCAAAATCAATGACCAGAAACACCCTATTATAAAATATCCCCCGTCAATATCTCACCTGTGCCACTCCTGTTAATATGTTTTTTAAATTATATATAAATAAAGAATCTGAATTTTTATAAGAGAAACTTACAAAAATATACCAGATAAGTCTCAACTTATTTAGTCATTAGTCATTCACTTATCAAAACTAGCCAACTATATATAAAAATTGAAAAACCAAATAAATAGGTTTACTTTCTCTCAAAAATCACCTTCCATATTCTTAATCGTGATTAACAATATTAGATGCAAGACGAAAAGGAAATTTCATGGTTAGGTAGCGAATAAGGTGATGAAATAGAAAAAATATATAAAATATTCCAAAAATCTAAGCAAAAAAGGAACTTTCTAAATGGGTATACTTGAAATTCTTTGAAAATATATAGATAAGTCAATATACAAAGTTTGAGGAAGATTGGAGGTGATTTAGACTGGTTTTGTATCAAAATTCGTAATTAAATCGAGTTCAAAAAAATCTTCTGCGAAATATGTATCACACATGCATCACACACACAAATATACATTGATATACATGTGATACACTATTGATACAAATATGATACACAAATGATACACTGGGTGGTATACATATTATTTTTTTTCATGTTCAGTTTTTACTTCGAATTTTCAATTCAAACCACCTCAAAACTTCACCAAATCATCCCAAAACTGATATTCAAGCTCCTTAAGTTGTACTAAATCTATTCTAATAACACCAACTCAAAAGAAAGCAAATTTTTGATATTCTTTTTGCTACAAATAGTTAATTGGCTAATATTAATAATATTTTATGAATTGGCTAATTTTTGTAATGAGCTGCTTATAAAAGGACATAGCTGATTGTTTCCCTTTAAAAATATGGAGTACTTATTACTACCTTTTTCAAATCGGTAATCCACATGTTTATAATATGCAGTAACTTGTATAGTTTGTTTAGAATTGATCTAATTGCATAGAGTTAACATAGAACTCGTTGAAACAAATATTGTTTCAACAAAACCTTGATATGATATCTTCTTTGTGCTCTTCCGATTTGGTTAGAGCATCATACAAATACTCATAAGAATAGAAAGAGCATCATAAAAATTACAACATCTAAAATAACATTAACCTTGTCATACACTTATGCAGATTCTATTTTACAATCACTGCAAATACTCAAACCTTAACAATTCAAAGTCAAAATAGGATATACTGAAATAAAACATTAAGCTATTAGCACACAGCAACGGCATTATTGAGTGTTTTTATTTATTTACTACAAAAAATCAACCAAAAATATATCTCCGGCCATGCACTCCTAATGGCGAGGCCCGGTCATCGCCACTTGATTCTGGACTGTACGTTGCCATCCATTTATTAGCATGTCCACTACTACGATTTGCTGTAGTTTTTGGGCTTGGGCTTCTCGATGCTTGATAGATAGCTGTTGTACTTGCCCCCGAGCTTGATTCAAGGCCCAATCCATAGTGTGTCCCTTTCTTAGTTGATGTATTCCATTGCGCCGCTGGTGGGCTACGATGTTTAACATAACCTTGACTCCTAACCTTAGCTTTTGCTGACTGAGTTGGGGCCATGTAACTAGGGACGGAATCAGAGTTTGATTGTCGTTGCTGTCGGGCCGAGTATGGGCTTGTTTCAGCTTGGTCGAAAGTGTGACGGGCCGAGTTGACATTCTCTGAGCCCAATGGGCCGGTGACTAGATCCATTTCTACTGTCTTCTCAGACATGTCACTTGTGGTGGAAAGTGTCACATAGGAGTTGTCCCTTGGCACAATGTGTCTTGAGTATTGGTATGGTTGTGAAGCCATCCATCGCTCAAGCCAACTCCAACCCCATTGCGAATTTTCGCGCTCATTGCCCAAGAATTCGGCGTCCTCACCGTGTGGATCGACGTGCAATAGTTGTTGCTGCTTTTGCTGTCAGTGCCAGTAATAATAGTAAGACAACATTAGGTAAAATAATGGTGTGTGTAATAAAAGACAAATTTTAGTAGACTAAGAGGAATTATAGCTAACCTGATAAGCAAAGGCATAAGAAAGAGCTCTTTCCCTTTTCATTTCAGCATCATATTTTCTTCTACTACTTTCTTGGATCTTGTCCATGCTTTTTTTCCTGTTATCCCAACCTTCTGTCTCTAAATTTTTAATGGGGCTGGTGTGCTTGTGTTGTTTTTGTTCATTAGCGTGCCTTCGTGCTTCTTCTAGCTTGGTCTCTAGCTTCTCCTGTACTAACTGGAGTCTTCTTGCCCGTACTCTGGCCTGAACACGTACTAATGCTTGCATGCATCTCATTGTCATCTGTGCTTGTTTCCGCACATTATGTCCCCTCACTAGTGCTTGCAGCCTTACCAATCCTTTCAGAGCGCGCAAAGCACGCCTTGCCTACAAAATTAGTGGCCCAAAGCCAATTAAACATTATCGATATATGTAATTTACATTACTAGCATATCAAGGACAATGTTACATTTTATTAGAGTGACACAGAAATAAGAAATCGGCTAGGCTTTTTATTTATGTTACCAGATATCCCCTGTAGTATGATTGAATAAGCGTGGCAGCTCTTTCCTCTGTGGACTCGCGGCCATAGCCACCAGCTAATCTAACGACTTTAGCAGCCGCTTGAGCAGCTGCGACAGCTGCCTCAGCGGCTGCAGCCGTGGCCACTGCTACAGCAACGGCATGGTTATGATCGTCAGCCGCTGTAGACGACGAATCAACGTTGCTCTCTCCATTACTAATAAGATCTGGAGAACTCCCTGTTGGAAAATGTTCAAGCGACACAACCTCTGGAGCTTCAGGTTGCCATTTGCTGTCTAATGTTTCCTTCTGAAAAGCATAAAATAATCACCAAACTTCATTAGCACTTAATAATCATACTATTAAGTATTTGGGATATGATTTATTTTATGGGATATTGTAACATCAGGGTGAAGAGGAGCCTTGACGTAACTAGTAAAGTCATTGTCATGCGGCCAGGAGGAGGTTACGGGTTCGAGCAGTATAAACTAATCTCTTGAAAAAATGCAGGGTAAGGCTGCGTGACTCTTATGGTCCCGCCCTTTCATAAACCCAGCGCATAACGAGAGCTTGGTACTTCGGGGTGTTTTTTTTTTGGTAACATCATAGTGGTGGTGGCTTGGAATGATTGAGAACTAACGTAAACAGCACATGTAATGATGAATATGGGTGGGAAAGAAATAGGTGGATTGAAAGCAATATGTCCTGAACTCTGCCATTCCCCTAGGGTCATATTGTAGGGGGGACCAATAGTAGCCAAAAAAATAGTAAATGACTAGGTAGTTTATTTCTTGAAGGGAAAAATGCACATGAATTGCAGCTTCTGAGATTTACTACATTGGATGGTTTTTAGCAGAGATCCAACAAAATGACATACTCATCAAAAAGCAAGAGATGATAATATAATTATGATTTATTGATATCAATTAAGCGAAATTATCACATTAATTGTCCTCTTTTACGGAATTGAAAGGAAGGAAACAGCAATTATCATAGATCAAGGCAATATAGCAAATATAATAAAACATATATAACGCCCATAATTAGCAAATCAGTGGTAATTAATTTGGATCATAACGTTGAAAAACCAAAATAGAAATGGAAATATTAATGACATTAAAAGAAAATGCTGATTTTGTTCTTCTTTCTCTCTGTCGATCTTGAAAATCATAAGATGTAAAAACTACATGCTATCTATGGAAAGAGTGAACAAACCTTCTTCTCTGGTGAATCCTTGGGAGAATGTTTGAAAACTTTCTTCACTGATGAAAACCAACCACTTCCTTTCTTGCCCATATTCAGCCAAAGAATTGACCTTTTTTCTGTTACAAAGAACATACATTCAGCAGATCATAACCATAAGAATAACAGAAATCACAAATTTCATGGTGATCAAACAAAAACACAAAACCTGAGGACAGAATTAAGCTACTGTTCTTGAATCATGATCTGTTTTGTTATTTCATGTGCATCTTTTGACAGCATTAAGCATGAGAAAACTGAACAATAAAGAAGAAAAAAAGAGTTGTAGTATTTGGTAAGAGTAGTAACTGCAGACCCGCTCATTTTGCCGTTAGTATTTATCATTCTCACGGGGGGTCAAGGGAGTACCTTTCCTTATGGAGTTAGCATGTCAACTGAGCAGCCTTCGTCGAAAAATTGCACTGTATACATATATAAAATATTACGTTTTAGAAGTATATAACACATATTAAACACCCTTTATCGTAAATATTTCTCGCTTTTTTAAAATTCGAGGAAAAATTCCAACTGTATGGAGTAATGTTTAGTGCCTCTGCACTCTATACACTCTCCTCTTTTATTACTACACACTAATCTTTATACAGTTGGCTTCACCAAGCGAGCTTCTTACACGTGTCTTTTACACTATTCTTGCCCCCCTTCACAGGTCTCTACCATTTCCTTGTTTCCCCCTAAATATATCACACTCAATATTCGTTTATAGTGAAAAATTCATAGTAAAGATGATCAGTTTAGGCGCACTTCAATTATATTGGGTATTTGCTTTCTACTATTGGCACGAAAGGCAGATCTAATGCTTTGGATATGAGTTTATCTTAACGTAACCCATTATCTTAAATGTGAATAATAGATTTTTATGTAAGATTTTACAAAAATTTAACAAATAAAATAGAGTTTCTTGTGAAGTCCAATTAAAGGTCGAATTCATCATGTCAAAATGTTGAATCTGCCTTTGATGATAGGCAAACAGAAAGAAATTATTTAAAGTTCTTTTGTCTATGTTGGGATTTGAGGTCAATTTACAAAACATGCATTGGTAAATTAATGAAGGAGTCGAGAGATACAAACTAAAATAATAGATTGAATAAAGTGTTATAGGAAAAGATTGAAGTGGACCTATTTTTTCCCCTCTTTTTTCAGGGTAGTTTACATACCTTAATGGGAGTCAGGTGATGTACCTGGAATAAGACAGTCCAATTATTGAATGCATACAAGTTGAGCAAGGTGTATGCAACGCCTAATTCGTAGGTTCACGGGCGTTACAAATGATGGAAATTGTGATATATTGTGTGCACTACTCCTATATTATTTTGCTATTATTTTTGTATTTACTTATTCTTAGATCTCTATTACTACCTTTTATTCCGTTTGCTTTAGTTATCTTATTATCTTGTTGTTGTTATCGTTGGTTGGTATTGCTTCCTTTTTTCATCTTTACTTGAGTCGAGAATCTTTCCTCTCTATTTTTACAAGGAAAACATAAAATGTGCATGCACACTACTTTCACCATACCTCACTTATGGGATTACACTTAGTTTGTTATTATTGTGATTATTAAGGGAAAAAGAACAAGAACAATGTTATGCAGTTCTACACAAAGTTAAAAAATACTTTTAACATGAGTGAATCACCTGCAAATTAAGGTGAGCTTAAATGATTAGGTAGATAAGAGTGTTTTGTTTGCATTTTAAGTGTAATTGAAGCAAGAGTTGGTTTGATTCTTGAATTAGGGGGAAGAGAGAAGCTTTTATGGTGTACCGTCATTAATGATCTAATGATGGTTTGTTCAAATTAAATTTTGTGATAACCACCTCCCACCTTAGTTATTAGTCGTTTGTCTCTTCAGTTTTTTTGTAAGAAAAAGAAAGCTGAGGCATTATTCACTACGAAAAACATGTGAAATTTAAAAATAGTCAGATTTATAAGTGGTAATTGAAAAAATAGCCACAATTTCAAAAGTAATTGAAAATTTATCACTTTTTATGTAAAGACAAATATGAACGAAAACATTGTTCAAAATCCGGAAAATAGTCCAACATAATATACTAGGGTTCGAATTTTTACATGTGAACTTCCAGCATAATATACTGGAGTTCTAGCATAATATACTGGTCCAGGATAATATGCTGGAAGTTCATACACAGGTGCTCCAATCTCCAGTATATTATGTTGGAGCTTTCCGTGTGCTGGAATTCCAGTATAATTGTTTAACCAAAGAATTAGATTCTCAGTCAAAGCTATTTTAAGAAGTACTCGGGCTTCTGAAAACCAAGGAAATTGGCTAATAATAATAGTAGACTTGTAATAAGAAAGCAATAAGAACGCATAAAAGTAAGTATATTTCAGTAGTGGTTTGAACGTGTCCATACATGTGAGATTTTACTCTATTTTATAGGGAATTTCTTAATATAACGCCTACTCTTCTTAATGATTGAGCATTAATGACTAATAATATCATTAATGTAACATTACAATAGGTAATCGTAACTGTTGCGTGAAGATTATGTAACGTTTAGCCCATTGATTGAAGATCTTTGAATCTACCATTTATTCTGCCTTGGTTTATTCTGACCGTGTCTCTTCAACTTCTCAATTAGACTGGAGTTCCCGCATCTAATTGTCTCGTGTGTATGCCACTCCGTTCCTCTTTCTAAATTTCTGACCAGCTGTCATGTTTCCATTACTCCACGTAGATTGCCTTGTCATCAAAAATATTACACGTGTGAAGTCTATTTTTTTACCAATACATATAGTCCCCCCACTTACCATTTATTTATCAATTAAATATTTGATAAGTGGATACTCATTTATGGCGGGAATATTTTGCCGCCGCTTCATTAATACTATCGCATCCATCTCTGAATGTACACGTTGCTTGTCACTTCCATTTAATGCTTGTGCCATGTGGAATTCTCGGATTGATTGTGCAATTCATCAGCGCCTTTTAGGAATTTTTGCGGCTGCATCAATCACGAAGTGACAGTTTTAATTATGACTTTCACATAAGTGTTTTTTCCATTTTTTGACGGTTGCCTCTGAGTATAAATACCCCTTTTCTTGCCTTTGCTTTCACGAAAAACTTCTAACTTTCCTTCATTGTTTGTAAATTCCTCTTTCACGTAAATATGCCTTCCTCAAATCAAGAACCTAAGAAGGTTATCATTGTAGACGAACTATCTCCTTCTTCTGCTCCAATCCGGAGTAGGGAGGGTGGTAGACTAAGAAGCTTGAGTTCTACACCTTCTAGGGGTTCTTCTTCTTCTCGTAACATTACTCCTCCGCCATCTTCTAGGGATAATGTTTCTTCGCCTTCTTCTAGGGCTGGAGTTTCTAGATCTTCTTCTAAGAGTAGAGAACCTAATGAACCACTTCGTGAGCCAAAAATTGATGAGATTGTTCCTGCTGAGTTTTCTTTTGTAAAGGATAGTGAGGCTATAAGAAAACAACTTTCTTCCATGACATCTCATGATCGTGATGATCTTTACCCTAATCAAATCACTGAGGGTTTAGTTTCACTCGTGCGTAGAGATTGTTATTGGAAATCTGACCTTCCAGTCTTAATTCCCAATGAAAATCAGAGAATAACCTCTTACAAATCTGGGTATTCTTTTGTGTATACTTATCCCTTTACTTTAGGATTCAAGCCTCCTATCGATCCTGTCATTGTAAAGTTCTGTCGATTTTTTAATGTATGTTTAGGACAGATCGGTCCTCTTATCTGGAAGGCAGTTGCATGCCTTAGATATTTGGGCAACTTCGCTTCAGTTCCTTTTACTTTCCATCATTTTATTCATCTTTATTCTCCGATATTGTTCCGGCAAGGAGTTTTTACTCTCGCGGCTAGGAGTAAAAGAGTTTTGGTTATACCTGATGATGATAAGGATAGAGGGTGGTATGTCCGGTATGTTGTTGTCCCTACTAAAGGTTTGCTAGGTGAAGAAAATCCCCCCTTCCCTAAGAAGTGGAACTTTGTACGTAAATACAGTTTTGCTCACTTTTCTTCTTTATTTTTGACAGATTTCAGTACCGTGACTGTTTTTTTTCCTTTTTGCAGCAACCTTGAGAACCGTCGAGGAGGTCTCCGATTTCCGTGGTTGGGTAGAAAAATTGTTGTTGATCGCTCATATGGAAGAACGTTCTTGGAAGTACCTCTCGGCGAGGTTTGGTTGGAAAGTGAAAACCCATGGTAGGTTTTTTTTTACATTTCCTCTCTTTCTCTTTTTAAGCTTCTCTAACCCCTTTTATTTGTTAGGGTTTCCCGCTCGTGGTATTTCTGTTGTATCTGCTTCAAAACTTTCTCTAGCCAAGGCCCAAGAAATTATTGTGAACTCCTCTTCATCAAAAAAAGAAAGAAAGTGGGTCTCAGAGCTTGGAAGATGAGGAAGAGTAGGAGGAAGGTTCACTGATTCGGAGGTCACAGAGAAGAAAGGTCGTGTCTGATGATGAATCTGCTCCAGTTACTGATCCACCTTCCGTGCCTGAGTCAGAACATTCCGCTCCTGAAGATGTAACTCCTTCCTCTGCCAATGAATCAATTGAACAATTATTCCACCAAGGCTTTGGCACAGTTTCAGAGGAAGCTCCTCTTGCTATTTTTCCTCCATCTACTCCAGTGGAACTTTCGTCTGCCACTCCTGTTACTGTTTCTGCTCCCCCGCCTATTCCATCCGTGGCTCCTTCATCTACCCCTACTTCCGTGCCTTCTATTGTCGAAGTAGGATCTTCTAGTAGTGGGGTGATGAAGCAAATTATGATAGAGGTTACTGCGGGAGGTATCCTCTTTAAGAAATCAGGCCAGGCGGATGTGTGGTTGAAGCCCCTAATAGGCCCGGTTGAGAAGTCTAAGTTGGAAAGTCATAGCTCCTTAAGTTGGATGAACGAGATTGTACACTCGTCCTTGAAGGTAGACTTTATATCATTCCACATTTTTTATATCCTTTTCCGTATCTAACTTCTCTTTTTGTGCAGATCAATCTTATTGGTACAAAATTGATGAAAAGGATCGTTCATACGGAGCAAATAGAGAATGATTATCATACCGAGGCTGATAAGTGGAAGGAAAAGTCCGAGAGCCTTCAACTTGATATGGAGACAGTAGAGGAGGAGAAGTGTACCTTGGAGCAGCAGATCAGAGTAATTGCAGCGGAATTGGCCATCGAGAAGGCTTCATCAAGTCAAGCAGGCAAGGATAAAAACATCCTGGAGTCTTCCTTTGCGGAGCAACTTTCCCATGCTACTGAAGAGATAAGAAGCTTGAAAGCTTTGTTGGAAAATAAGGAGGCTTATGTTGGTGAACTTGTGCAATCACTTACTCAGACTCAAGAAGACCTCCGTGAATCTTCAAACAAGATTCAATTTCTGGAAAGATCTTTTGGCCCTTTGCAGGCTTCTTATGATAATGTCGTGGTTGAAAGAGATGAGCTGAGAGACGATATTGAACAATAGGAGAAAGATTACGAGGCTCTTCGAGGATAAGGTAGTTGTTGATGTGAGTTGGGCTTATTTGAATTCCCAGCTTGACACATTGACGGAAACGGGCCAAGAAAATTTTGACTTAGAAACTGAAATTGCCAAAACCAAGGAGACGATTAAAAAGTCTCGGCAAAGTCAAAAAATTTCATCACCCGAAGTTGAAGTTCCAGTGGGTAATGAGATCGTGCCTGATGAAGCTGCTGCCCAAGACTCACCATCTCAAGCCGCTCCTCTTGCGGACAAAGATAATACCCCCAGTACCTAGTGAAAGTGTTTATCAAACCCTCTTTTTTTTTTTGGAACAATTGGTGGTTACCCCCGGTCCCATTTGGAGGTGAAGTTTTGTTTAGTAAGTCCCCAATGACAACTTAGGGGCAACTTTGTATGAACAAATTTGGTTTAAACTAAGTTAATACTTAGTTTTTACCAAAATATTAATATTTACATTTCTTAGCATGACTTGTGTTTTTTCGAGTTTTCGTTTTACTCTTAAGCGTTTGCATGCTTTATATTCGGGTTTTTGTTTTACCCCTTAGTATTTAATTTTGCATTAAAAATGCTTTGGTATTTCGTGTCTTTTTTTAAATAAGCACGATTTATAAAAGAGGGCCCTTTTATGAACGACTCTTTATGAAGAAGACATCTCAACTTCATAATGGTGTAAACATACAAAAGAGAGATAGGAATTCACATGTTTTTTCCGAATAATGTTTTGAAGAAAGTTTTATTATTTCGAACTTTAGTAACATTTTACATGTGTTTGAGTATCGTCTGTAACTCTTTCATAACTGCTTTCTTTTACAACAGATTTTGAATAAACACAGGGGTATGTATTTCTACCCGTAACTAAATTCTGCCTTTGACCTAAACATTCGTTTTCATTCACGAGTATGTTTTTTGTAGGTTTCTGCATCAGGCTTCGTATTTTTGTAAACACAGGGGTATGAATTTCTACCCGTAACTAAATTCTGCCTTTGACCTAAACATTCATTTTCATTCACGAGTATGTTTTTTGTAGGTTTTTGAATCAGGCTTCGTGTTTTTGTCTTTGGCTCTTTGATGTTGCTCATAATTTTTGACTTGTTGGAAAAAATGGATCTTCAGGCTTGAGCTTTGACACTTTTGATAGTCTTCTTTGCCTTCCATACTGTATAGTCCCCCAAGTGTTTGAGATTTGAAGAATGAAATCTCGAGCACTTGACTATTCCTTTCTTGTGGTCCTTTTCCTGAAAAGGAAAAATATACAGGACTTGAAGGTATATAGTTTAGATGATGACTGCTTAAACCTTGAAACATCCATCAGAAAGTTGTAACCCTAGAACGGAAATTCAGTTATTTCCTCGTGTCTATGCAGGTCTAATATCATCATCTGGTTATGGGTTAGCTTTTTTCCTATCATCTAAAATGGTTAGTATAATTTTAACTGTACTAAAATGAAATCGAACATAATGATACTTGACCGTGGGTATTCCTTTTCCTTAGAAATAATATTTCTTCAAGTGAACAACATTCCAACTTGTTGGTAAAATTCTGCCATCCATGGTTTCCAGCTCATAAGCACCTTTTCCAGGAATACCACGTGACTTTGTAGGGTCCTTCCCAATTTGGGTTTAGTTTTCCTGCTTCGGCCTCCTTTGTTGACTGAAAAACTTTTTAAAGGAAAAAGTCCCCAATTTTAAAATATCTGAGGTGAGCTTTTCTGTTGTAATATCGCTCTATGATTTGTTTTTGAGCTGCCATGCGTATTAAGGCAGCTTCTCTCCTTTGCTCGAGTAAATCCAAATTTGTTCTCAACTCGTCGTTGTTCGTTTCTTCTGTTGCTGTTGTGAATATCATGCTTGGTTCCCCAATTTCTACCGGTATTAGAGCTTATGAGCCGTAAACAAGCGCAAATGGGGTTTCTCCCGTGGTTGTCTTTGCATTAGTTCTATAAGCCCATAACACTGCCGGTAGTTCTTCATGCCAATTTCCCTTAGCTTTTTCTAATCGTTTCTTCAAATTATTGACAATGATTTTATTCGTTAGCTCAGCTTGCCCGTTAGCCACATGATGATATGGTGAAGAAGTGATTCGTTTGATTTTCCATCTTTGGAAGAATTCTATGATTTGTGAGCCTATGAATGGTGGGCCATTGTCACATGCAATTTCCTTTGGTACACCAAAACGGCATATGATGTTTTGCCATATGAAGCTTTTCCACTTCTTTTTCTCGCACCTATTTAAAATCATATGCTTCCACCCATTTTTAGAAATAATCTTTTAATACAAGTAAAAATCGTACATTTCCTCTGGCTGGGGGTAGAGGTCCTACTATATCCATTCCCCATTTCATAAATGGCCAAGGTGACACAACCGGGTGGAGTCATTCTGCGGGTCGATGCATCATGTTAGCATAGGGATGACATTTATCGCATTTAGCTACGAAATTCTCAGCGTCTTCTTCCATTTTAGGCCAATAATACCCTACTCTGATTAGGGTTTTGACTAAAGACCTTGCTCCTGCGTGGTTTCCACAATATCCTTCGTGTACCTATTTCATCACGTACTCAGTTTGATTAGGTCCAAGGAACCTTGCTAGGGGACCTCCAAATATTTTGCGATATAGAGTGTCACGAACTAGGCAGTACCGTGCAGCTTTTCGGCAAAGTTCTTGAGCTTCTTTTTATCTTCAGGTACGGTACCATTCTGCAAAAAAAATTACAATTTCATTTCTCCAATCCCAGGTGAAATTATTAAATTTTACCTCATTTTTGTCCTGTTCGATTGCTGAATGAAATAAATGTATCACAATAGCATTGTCTTTATTTGTTACATCGGTAACTGCTGCAAGATTAGCTAACGCATCCGCTTCTGCGTTTTTCTCTCTGGGTACTTGCATAATCTTCCATGACTGGAATTGCCTCACCAGGTCTCGTGCCCTTTCCAGATATTGTTGCATTCAAGTCTCTCTAGTAGTATAAGTCCCCTGCATCTGGTTTACCACTAGTTGAGAGTCACTTTTGATCACGATCTGCTCGATTGAGAGTTCTCGTGCTAATTCAAGTCCTGAAATGACAGCTTCGTACTCTGCTTCATTGTTAGTGATAGGATAATATTTAATTGATTGCCTTATCTTTTTGCCCAAAGGTGATATCAAAACAATTCCCAAGCCGGATCCTTTAACATTAGAAGAGTCGTCAGTGAATAGAGTCCATATTCCTGGATTAGCTCCGGTGAAGATTTGTAATTCTTTTTCTACTTCAGGAATTATGCTAGTATTAAAATTAGCGACAAAATCGGCCAAAACTTGAGACTTTATTGCAGTCCTAGGCTGATAGACTATGTCATGTTCGCTTAGTTCAATTGCCCATTTAGCCGATCTACCTGATAGTTCTTGCTTATGCAAAATATTTTTCAGGGGATATAAAGTTACAACAGTAATTGGGTGACACTGAAAGTACGGTCTTAACTTTCTAGCTGCCACGATTAGAGCCAAGGCTAATTTTTCTAGATGAGGGTATCTAGTTCAACATCAAGTAAGGACTTACTTACATAGTAGATTGGAGATTGGAGATTGGAGATTGCTTACCTTTGTCCTCCCTTACTAGGACTGCACTTACGCCAATCTCTGCAACAACAAGATCAACGTATAACCTTTCCCCTTCCTTTGGTTTAGAGAGCAGTGAGGGATTTGATAGATAGGCCTTCAAATCTTTAAGATCCTGTTGACATTCTTCAGTCCATTCGAACGGATTCTGCTTCTTTAGTACTGAGAAGAATTTAAAACTCTTCTCTGAAGACCTGGAGATGAATCTTCCTAAAGTTGCAATCCTACATGTTAATCTTTGAACTTCCTTTTTGCTCGTGAGTATATCAGGTATTTATTCAATAACTTTAATTTGAGCAGGATTTACTTCAATGCCTCTATTTGATACGAGAAAACCCAAAAATTTACCTGATTCGACGCCGAAGGCGCACTTTTCTAGATTTAATTTCATGTTATACCTGCGGAGGATATCGAAAGTAGTTGAGAGATGTTGGAAATGATATTCTGCTTGTGTTTACTTCACCAACATGTCATCAGTGTACACCTCCATTGTTTTTCCTAGATGTTCCTGGAACATCTTGGTCACTAGCCTTTGATATGTGGCTCCGGCATTTTTCAAGCCAAAAGGCATGACTTTGTAACAATAAGTTCCCCTGTTCGTAATAAAGGAAGTTTTTCCTCGTATGAGGGGTCCATTTTTATCTGATTGTAACCAGAATACGCATCTAGAAAGCTTAATAATTCATGACCTGCAGTGGCATCAATTATTTGATCTATGTGCGGTAATGGAAATGGGTCACATGCTTTATTCAAATCCGTATAATCTACGCATACTCTCCATTTACCATTCATTTTAGGTACCACTACGGTATTAGCTAACCAATTAGGAATTTTTACCTCACGTATTGAACCAATTTTCAAGAGTTTATGTACCTCTTCATCGATCACTTGATTCTTGAACGATCCCTGCTTTCTTTTCTTTTTCTTGACAGGTACGAAGGATGGGTCTTCATTAAGTTTATGATTCATCACTTCTGGGGGTATAACTTTTAAATATTCAATTAACTTACCTTTTCTGGTTGGTCTTAGCCTTGCGCCTATATGGATTTTTTCTCAGGCTTATGCTCGATTAGTGGAACAACTTCGAGATCCTTAGTAGTTGTCTTGATATTTTCATTCTCTTCTGGTTCTTGAATAACATCAGGTCTGGAATCCATGTCTGTGTGTCTTGATGCGACATCCGTGGTAATTTGATTCACCGTGTCTTTGTCATTTTCTTCTGTGTCTGTTTGAGTTGCTCCCTCGTATTTTGATTCTTCCACTATATCTTTTTTATTGGAATGTATCATTGAGTTGATGTTTCTTGAAGTCTGTTGATCACCTCGAATCTGCTGGATTCCCCATTTGGAAGGGAATTTGATTACCTGATGTAAAGTTGATGGTACTGCATCCATATCATGGATCCATGGTCTTCCCATGATTACGTTATAAGCCATATCAGTATCAATGACTTGGAATTTCGTTTCCTTGACAACGCCTTCTGCATAGGTACTAAGCTCGATTTCTCCTTTTGTTATGCTAGTAGAGTTGTCGAACCCGGACAAGGAACGTGCTTTTGGAATTACACGGTCTCTCATTAACATCTCTTCCACAACCCTCAACAAAATGATATTGACCGAGCTACCTGGATCAATTAATACTCTCTTCACGTTAGTGTCATGTATAAGTAGAGATATTACCAGTGCATCGTTGTGTGGAAGCAATAATCCATCAGCATCAGCATCGTTGAATGATATGTTGTCAGCCTCCAAAGTCTCACGAGTTCGTTTCCCGTGGGTCACTGTGAACTTGGTCATCCTTTTTGCTGAAGTAAAAGTTACGCCATTCACCTCCTCTCCTCCATTTATCACATTTACTGTTCTCTCCGGAGATGGTGGTTTTGGGGGCTCCTGCATGTTCTTCATATATGCCTGTTTACCTTTCTCACTAAACGGTTCTATTACATAGCCTTGTTTTAATAAATGTTCTACCTCATCTTGCAATAACCTACAATATGATGTTCTGTGTCCATGATCATTGTGGAATTCACACCAGAAGTCTGGGTTCCTTCTGTTTGGATCTGATCTCATTTCCTTGGTCCATCGCACTTTATCACCCATATTTCTTAATACTGTAATTAATTTGGAAGTACTTACATTGAACTTGTAGTCTCCAATTCTTTCATTACCTCTATTTCGCTCGTCTCGATCCTTTCTGGATCTTGATGATGATGAGCTCGAATCTCTATTTGACGGTCTGTGATCAGACCGTGTGTTTTCAAATTTGGAACGAGCCTCTAGTCCCGAAGGTCCCATGTACGGATCGTACCTGTTTTTACCAGTTCTCCTTTCTGATTCGGAGCATCTAGAATTGGTCCTCTCTTCTGCTCTCGATTGTGCAATGGTATCCTCTTCAATTCGTAATTTGGTGTTGTACCTATTATAAACATCATTCCACGTCGTAGATGGGAACTCTCTCAAGATTTCTTTGAGTCTCCTTGTGGCTTCAGAGCTATTATCATTCAAATTACTTGCAAATTCCATAGCTACCCAATTGTCAGGTACTCTTGATAACAACATCCTTTCACGTTGAAACCTGTCTACGAATTCATGAAGCAACTCCGTGTCTCCCTATTTTACATTGAATATGTCTTCCATCCACTTTTTACACACCAGAATGTGCTTTTATAAATGAATCTGCAAGCTCAGCAAAAGAATCAATAGAATTTTCGGGTAAGAGAGAATACCATGTTAACGTTCCTTTGGTGAGCGTTTCTCCAAATTTTTTGACCAACACAGACTCAATTTCTTGCTTAGTCAAGTCGTTGCCTTTTACTCCTGTGGTGAAAGCAGTAACATGATCACGTGGATCTGTTGTTCCATCGTACTTTGGTATGTCGGGCATTTTGAATTTCTTGGGAATCGGTAAAGGTGTTGCACTTGGCTTCCAAGGTTGTTGGGAATATCTATCAATATCAATACACTTGATGACAGGTGGTACTCCAGGAATTTGCTCGATAGGATCATTTTGTTCCTTCACCTATTTCTGCAAGGTTAGTATTAAAGATTGCAAATCTGAATTATTAGACATACATAGTCTTCCTTCAAGAGATTCATTCGGAGTGCCTCTACTTCCCCAGTTTGCTAGTTCGGATTGTGAGTTTTCCACGGTTGCGGTGTTGTTTGGAGGAGGCGTAGGTGATACGGCTGGTAGCCCCCTCATGAAAGCTTGAAAATCTTTACACATTTCACCAACCATCTGCTTCACAGGGTCTTGTTCCCCTGTTTGCTCATTTCTGATTTGATCATCGTTGTGAGTTGTAGATCTTTCTGGGGAGTTTTCCCTTGAACCTCATGGGGATCCCTAAGGCGATGGAACTGGAGTTCTAGTTGGTTGTTATCGTTGGTATTTGACATGATTCGAGAAAGGTTATTTGAGAAAAAAACAAAGATTATCAGATTCCCGGTAACAGAACTAATTTGTTTAACCAGAGAATTAGATTCTCAGTCAAAGTTATTTTAAGAAGTACTCGGGCTTTTGATAATCAAGGAAATTAGCTAATAATAATTAGACTTGTAATAAGAAAGCAATAAGAACGCATAAAAGTAAGTATACTTCAGTAGTGGTTCGAACGTGTCCATACATGTGAGATTTTACTCCCTTTTATAGGGAATTTCTTAATATAACACCTACTTTTCTTAATGATTGAGCATTAATGACTAATAATATCATTAATGTAACGTTACAATAGGTAATCGTAACTGTTGCGGGAAGATTATGTAACGTTTATCCCATTGATTGAAGATCTTTGAATATGGCCTTTATTTTGCCTTAGTTCATTCTGACCGTGTCTCTTCAACTTCTCAATTAGACTGGAGTTCCCGCGTCTAATTGTCTCGTGTGTATGCCACTCCGTTCCTCTTTGTCTCGTAACTCTTTCTAAATTTCTGACCAGCTGTCATGTTTCCATTGCTCCACGTAGATTTCCTTGTCATCAGAAATATTACACGTGTGAAGTCTATTTTTTACCAATACAATAATATGTTGGAAGTTCATACACAGGTGCACCAATCTCCAGTATATTATACTGGAACTTTCCGTGTTGCAGCAAAATAGTGACTATTTTCCAATGACTTTACAAACTCTGGCTATTTTTTAATTAACAGTCCAAAAATTAGCTAGCTCGTGCTATTTTTACCGAAAAAACAGTAACATCTTATGTTTAGCTCTTAAGAAAGTTGTGAAGTGCATAAGTGCACCTAAAGATAAGTACGGCTTTCTTGTGATAATACTAGCAAATGAATAGGGATGACAATGTGGCGGTGCGTGCGAGGGACGGGGCGGGTTTCAGCATTGGCGGGATGGAGCGGTTCGCGGGTCAAGATTTTAATTTTTTTGAACTAAAAACCTAAAAGGCTAAAATACTACCAGCCACACAAATTTCTCAGATGTATGATTGTGTAACTTTCTTACCTTCAGTTATCAAAAATCTTTTTGTCTTGATTGTGCTTGAAATACTTATTCTTCAAGATGTGACAGTCAATAAATCATAGTATGTAGTAATTCTTACCTAGCAAGAGATATCCACGAGCAGAGAGTAAAAGGATTTGAGCTCACACTATTGTTTAAAGAGAAACTAAAGATTATGAGTCGCACTTTGATGTTTTATTTACTTTTTGTTATCAAAAAATAAAATGAATTATAAAGTTGTAAGAGTATTAGGAATTAAATATGAAGAATACGGAAAATTTTCTAGTACTTAAATATGTCTAAAAATTTCATTTTAGAGAAATTGGACAATCTTTAACTGTTTGCTTTCTAAAGCAGGTGTGTATACGGTCGAAATCGGAGGAGTTCTATTTCGAGGTCTTTATCATGTTCCGAACTCGAGCTCATGCTCGAAGTAAAGTTTGAGTCCGATCCCAGAATATGAACTTCGAGGAAGCACATCGAAGGCCCGTCACGGCCTACCTCGAGGCAGTGCAAAATCGATGACAATAAAGGAAAAGCGTGAATTTCTCAAGGGCACGTGATTAGAGCGTGATTTATGAGATAAGGTTTGTACAAAATAGTACAAATCCGTACTAGGCCGTTACACAACTATATCAATAGTATTCCTTGTCATAATTAGATATGTACCATATTAGGGTTTTCCCTCCTATATAAAGGGGACCCCAATCATTTTGTAACACACATCATTTACTACAATAGAACATTCTACTCTGCTTTTCTCGTTTACTGTTCTTAAGAATATTCTTCAACTTTATTGTTCTTCATTTATTGTTCATATTTATTGCTACTAAACTAACCTCGAGACCCCGAGGCTATTAAGCTCGAGGCCTCGGTCCCTTTGGCAAAACTAGTTTGGTTATCATATTCTTCTTACTTAAACTTAACATTTCTTGCTAATCTACTAGTATTGAAATAAATCACGTATTTTTATAACCACAAATCAGATATAATTGTTATCACCATTTTCAAGGTAAACAGTTTGGCGCCCACCATGGGGCTAAAAATGATAGTGATTATTTTGGTGCTAGTTTGCTGATAACACAAGTTATTCTTCACACTTTTTCTTGTCCAAAGATTCTTTGATTTCGGGTGAAAATATGTCTAACTCAGCAAACGCACATGGAAACGATGATCTTGGGTTCCCTAGAGAAAACAGTGCAATAGCCTCAGGCGCCGGTATACCATCGCTAAACCCTGGGATAACACCAATACCAAACCCTGCCGACGTAGGTGTTTAACCAAAGAATTGGATTCTTTGCTCAAGCTATTTTAAGAAGAACACGGGTTTCTGATAACCAAAGAATGAACTAATAATTGTAAGTAAACTCGAGAATGGAAAGCAATAAGATGCACAAAAAGTAAGTGTATTGCAGTAGTCGTTCAAATGTCCTTACAAGCTATATTTTTCTCCCTTATATAGGAAATTTCTTGATATAACGTTTGCCCCTTTTCAGTAATTTGGGCATTAATAGATAATAATGACATTAATGTAACGTTACAATGATTAACTGTAACTGTCGCATGAAGGTTGTGTAATGTTTGGCTCATTATTTGAAGATCTTTGAATCTGCCCTTCATTCTGTCCGGATTCATTTTGACCGTGTCTCTTCATTATCTCAATCAGGTTGAAATTTTCGTAGATGATTACCCCGTGGGTATGTTTTTCCGCACCTCTTTGCCTCGTACCTCTTCATAGAGTCCTGTCCAGCTGTCGTGTTTTCATTGTTCCATATAGACTGTTGAGTCATCAACAACTATTAAACGTGTGAAGCTCTTTTTTACCAATACAGGCAGTCCCTCCTTACCATTTATTTATCGATTAATATTTGATAAGTGGATACTCATTTATGCCGGGAATATTTTGTCGCCGCTTCACTCGAAATATTGCATCCATCTCTGAATGTAGGTGTCACTTGTCACTTCCATTTAATGCTTGTACCACGTGGCATTCCCGGATTGGTTCTGCAATTATTCAACGCCTTTTAGGGCTTTTTGCGGCTGCATCAGTCACGAAGTGACACCTTCAATTATGACTTTCACATAATTGTTTTTTCCCATTTTTGACGGTTGCCTTCGAGTATAAATACCCCTTTTCCTTTCTTTACTTTCACGAAAAACTTCTAACTTTCATACTTTATTTTTAAAGAACCTTTTCTTGTCTTTGTAAATATGTCTTCTTCAAACCAATCTAAAGGAGTCATAAACGTAGATGATTTGACTCCCCCTTCTGCTCCGACGCGGAGTAGGAGAGGCGGCAGGCTTAGGAGTTTAGGTTCTACTCCTTCCAGGGGTTCTTTCTCAACTCAAGTTACTCCCCCACCTTCTTCTAGGTCTTTATCTTCTCCGAGGGCTAAGGCTTCTAGATCTTCGTCTAAAGGTAGAGAGCACAATGAACCTTTGCGTGAACCAAGGGTCGATGAAATAGTACCTGTGGAATTCTCTTTTGCTAGGGATAGTGAAGCCCTTAAAGATTAGCTTTCTTCATTGTCGTCTCTTGACAGTGCTGACAAGTACCCTACCCAGATTACTAAAGGTTTGATACCTCTTGTACGCTGGGATTGTTATTGGAAGTCCGACTTTCCTGTTGTCGTTCCCAATAGTAATCAAAGAATAACCTCTTACAAGATTGAGTATTCTTCTATTTATACCTATCCATTCACATTAGGATTCGAGCCTCCCATCGACCCGGTTATCATCGAGTTCTGTCGATTCTTTAAAATTTGCTTGGGACAAGTCGGTCCTCTTGTATGGCGAGTTGTTGCATGTCTTAGATATTTGGCTACCTTAACTGCGGTCCCCTTTACCTTTCATCATCTCATTCATATTTATTATCCATTGTTATTCCGCCAGGGAATTTTTACTTTGGTGGCCAGGAGTAAGAGGGTGTTAGTGACTCCTGAAGATGATAAATATCGAGGGTGGTTTCTTCGGTATGTTGTTGTTCCTATTGCTGTTTTAGTAGGTGAAGAAAATCTTCCCTTCCCTGAGAAGTGGAATCTTGCACGTGAGTACATTTTTACTCACATTCCTTGCTTTTTTGCTTTAGATATTTTATCAATACCGTAACTGCTTCTTTTCTTTGCAGCAATCATGGGAACCGACGAGAATGTCTCCGGTTTTCGAGATTAGGTAGAAAAACTTTTGTTAACCGCCCCATTAGAAGACCGTTCATGGAAGTACCTCTCCGGGAGGTTTGGTTGGAGAGTTAAGACTCACGGTAAGTGAAGTTTTTGCTTTTACTTCTTTCATCCTTTGAGCCTTATTTGACCCTTTTCTTTTGATAGGGTTTCCTGCTCGTGGAGTTTCTGCTGCATCCGTGTCTGCTCCAAAGTTGTCCTTGGCAAAGGCCCAGGATATCATTTCAAGCTCCTCTTCTTCAAAGAGAAAAGCAAGTGGGTCAAGGACCTTAGAAGAGGAGGAAGAGGAGGAGGGTTCTTTAGTCCATAGGTCGCGCAGGAGGAAGGTGGTCTCCGACGACGAGTCTGCACCTGCCATTGATCCTCCCGTACCTGAAGCTGAACTATCTGCCCCCGAGGATGCTACTCCCTCTCCTGTGCGTGAATTAGTAGATCTCCTATTCCGTGAAGGTTTCGGTTCTGTTGCTAATGAAGCTCCCCTGGCTATTTTCTCTCCTCTTGCTCTTAGAGAACTTCCCTCAACTTCTCATGTTATTACTCCTGCTCCCATGTCTATTCCTGCTCCCGTCGTTGCTCCCTCTCTCGTGGATTTTTCTGCCCCTCAGACTTCCTTGCCCGTGTCTCCCTCGTCTGTTCCTGCTTCCGTGCCCTCTGTTGCAGAAGTAGGGTCTTCAGCAGGGAGATGAGGCAGGTGATGATAGAAGTTCCTGCAGAGGGTAGCCTCTTTAAAAAGTCTAACTAGCCCGACATATGGCTGAAACCGTTAATAGGCCCATCTGAGAGAGCTAAGTTGGACAACCACAATTCCCTTACATGGGCAAATGAGATCGTGCATACTTCTCTAAAGGTAAAATATACTTACTTTCTCTCATTCTTGCAAACATTCTTGACGTACCTAATTTATCTGCTTTTTTAGATCAATCTTATAGGAACAGATTTAATGAAGAGGGTTTCCCATACGGAGCAGGAAGTAAAGGAGTTGCGTGTTGAGGCTGATAATTGGAAAGAGCAGTATGAAAGCTTACAACTTGACATGGAGGCAGTGGAAGAGGAGAAGTGTACCTTGGAGCAGCACGTGAGAGTTATGACAGCAGAGTTGGCCATTGAGAAGGCATCTTCTGACCAGGCAGGCAAAGATACGAACGTCCTAGAGTCCCCATTTGCAGAGCAGCTGTCTCGTGCCTCTAAAGAGATCAGAAGCCTGAAGGCCTTATTGGACCAAAAGGAGGAGTATTCGGGCGAACTTGTTCAATCACTCACTCAGACCCAGGAGGATCTTTGCAACTCTTTGGAGAAAGTTCAATTCCTGGAAAGGTCTCTCGCTCTTTTAAAGGCCTCTCATAATGATGACGTGGCTGAGAGGGATGAATTAAGAGCTGTGGGAGAAATATTATGAAGCTCTTGAAGACAAGGCAGCCGTTGATGTCAGTTGGGCATATATGAACTCTCGTCTCGACACACTGACGGAAATGAACCAAGAGGGTTTTGACCTACAAGCTGAAATTGCAAAAACCAAGGAGACTATTGAGAAATCTCAACAAGGTCAAAATCTCTTTTCACGTGAAGGTGAGGTTCCTGATGCTCATGTCTCTTCATCCCAAGTTGCTCCTCCTGCCAGTGAAGACAACCCCCCATCTGAAGAAGTTTAAAATCTTGGTTCCTCTCTTCTTCTTATTTTTTGTTTCAATTGGTGGTTACCCACAGTCCTATCGAGGGTAAGTTTGGATCCTTTAAGTCCCCAACTGACAACTTAGGGGCACCCAATATAAAAAAAACTTAATACGGCTAAGACTAAGTTAATACTTAGTTTACTTGGTCGTTAATATATCAATGCAAGTATGACTTTAATTTTTGTTGAGTTTTTGTTTCACTCTTTAAGTCTTTTGCATGCTTTATTTTCGAGGTTTAAGTTTTACCTCTGATTTTTGCATATAAAATGCTTAGATTATCCGTACCTTTTAGTAATAGGTACGGTTTATGAAAGAAGACCCTTTTTGATCGACACATAATGAAGAAGACGTCTCAACTTCATAATGGTGTAAGAATGCAATAGAGAGATAGGAATTTTTCACACGTTTCTTTTTTACAATGTTTTTAAAGAAAGTTTTTGTGTTGAACTTTCATAACATTTCACATGTGTTTGCGTATCGTCTAAAACTCATGTTGCAACTGTTTTCTTTTTATAGGTTTGATACAAACTTGTATTTCGTAACTGGTTTTTCTTTTGTAACAGTTTTTTCGAGTTAATACAAGGGAATAACTATTTTTTGTTTGTAACAGTTTTTTATAAAGGTATGGGTTTTTACCCGTAACTGTTTTCATTGACAACCGTTTTTTAATAAATACGAGGGTGATGCTTTTTAATCCATAACAGTTTTTTGTTTATAACAGCTTTTTGAATAGGTACAAGGATAATGATCTTTCATCCGTAACTGTTTTTATTCATAACAGTTTTTTGTTTATAACAGCTTTTTGAATAGGTACAAGGATAATGATCTTTCATCCGTAACTGTTTTTATTCATAACAGTTTTTTGTATAAGTACAAAGATTTCGTAACTGTTTTTTGTTTACAACAGTTTTCTGAATAAATACAAAGATGATGATCTTTATCCATAACTATTTTTAGTTACAATAATTTTCTGAATAAGTACAAAGATGTGCATTTCTTCCTCGTAACTAATATTTTGCCTTTTAACATGAACATTCGTTTATATTTACGAACATGTTCTCGAAGGTTTTTTGAATCAGGCTCGAGCTTTGACTTTCTGACAGTCTTCTTTTCTTCGTCTTTGCCTTCCATACTGTATAGTCCCCCAAGTGTTTGAGCTTTGAAGAATGAAATCTCGAGCACTTGACTATTCCTTCCTTGTGGTCCTTTTCCTGAAAAGGAAAAACATACGGGACTCGAAGGTATATAGTTTTTAGATGATGACTGCTTAACCCTTTAAAATGTCCATCAGAAAGTGTAACCCTAGACCGAGAATTCAGTTACTTCCTTGCATCTTTGCAGGTCTAATATCATCTGGTGGTGGGTTAGCTTTGTGCCTTTCATCTAAAACGGTTAGTAAAATTTTAACTGTACAAATATAAAATCGAACGTAGTGATACCTGATCAGGGTTATTCCTTTTCCTTAGAAGTAATACTTCTTCAAGTGGATGGAATTCCAATTGGTTGGTAAGATTCTGCCATCCATAGCCTCCAACTCATAAGCGCCTTTTCCAACAATACCGCGGACTTTGTAGGGTCCCCAATTTTGAAATATCTGAGATGAGATTTTCTATTTTAATATCGTTCTATGATTTGTTTCTGAGCTGCCATTCGTATTAGTGCGACTTCTCTTCTTTTCTCGAGCAAGTACAAATTGGTTCTTAACTCGTTGTTGTTCTCTTTCTCTGTGGCTGTTGTAAACCTTGTGCTTGGTTCGCCGATCTCCACCGGTATTAAAGCTTCTGCACCGTAAACAAGTGCGAAAGGAGTTTCTCCCGTGGATATTTCTTGAGTTGTTCTGTAAGCCCATAATACTGTCGGTAGCTCATCAGGCCAATTTCCCTTGGCTTTTTCCAACCTTTTCTTCAGGTTGTTGACAATGACTTTGTTAGTTGATTCGGCTTGTCCATTAGCCACAGGGTGATATTGTGATGAAGTGATTCGTTTGATTTGCCAGCTTTTGAAGAATTCTGTGATTTGCGAGCCTATGAACTGCGGGCCATTATCACATACGATCTCCTTCGGTACTCCAAAGCGGTATATTATATTTCGCCATATGAAACTTTTCACTTATTTTTCACGCACCTGTTTGAAAGCTTCTGCCTCCACCCATTTTGTGAAATAATCAGTTAACACGAGTAAGAACCGTACCTTTCCTTTAGCTGGGGGAAGGGGTCCCACTATGTCCATGCCCCATTTCATGAACGGACATGGTGATATCACTGGGTGTAATAGATCTGTTGGGCGATACACGTTGTTAGCAAATCGTTGGCATTTGTCGCATTTAGCTACGAAGCTCTCAACCTCTTCTTCCATCTTGGGCCAATAGTACCCTGCTCTGATTAGGGTTTTAACTAAGTATCTCGCCCTTGCATGATTCCCACAGTGTCCTTCGTGGACTTCCCTCATCACGAACTCCGTTTGATTAGGTCTGAGGCACTTTGCTAAGGGACCTCCGAACATTTTACGATATAAAGAATTGCGAATGAGGCAGTACCGTGCAACTTTTCGGCGAAGTTCTTGAGCTGCTTTTTTATCTTCAGGTATGATTCCATTCTGCAAAAAATTTAAAATTTCGTTTCTCCAATCCCAAGTTAAATTGTTAAATGTTACCTCATTTTTGTCCTGGTCAATTGCTGAATGAAACAAGTGAACAACAATCGCATTGTCTTTATTTGTTATTTCTGTAACTGCTGCGAGGTTAGCTAATGCATCCGCTTCTGCATTTTCCTCTCTAGGTATTTGTATAACCTTCCATGATTTGAATTGCCTTACGAGATCTCGTGCCATTTCCAGATATTGTTGCATCCGAGTCTCTCTAGCAATACAAGTCCCCTGCATCTGGTTTACTACCAGTTGAGAATCGCTTTTGATCACGATATACTCGATTGAGAGTTCTCGTGTCAGTTCAAGTCCTGCAATGACAGCTTCGTACTCTGCTTCATTGTTAGTTATGGGATAACATTTAATAGCTTGCCGTGTCTTTTCACCCGTATGTGATATTAAGACTATGCCTAGGCTGGCTCCTTTTATATTAGAAGAGCCGTTAGTAAATAGGGTCCATATACCCGGATTAGCCCCGTTAAAGAGTTGTAACTCTTTTTCTGCTTCAGGGACGTGTTATTATTAAAATCAGCAATGAAATCAGCTAGAATTTGAGACTTTTATTGCAGTCCTAAGCTGATATATTATGTCATGCTCGCTTAATTCTATAGCCCATTTAGCTAACCTCCCCGATAATTCTTGTTTATGCAGAATATTCCTCAATAGATATGAGGTCACAACAGTGATTGGATGACACTGAAAATATGGTCTTAGCTTTCTAGCTGCCATGATTAGAGCTAAGGCTAATTTTTCTAGATGTGGGTATCTAGTTTCAGCATCTAATAAAGTCTTGCTTACATAATAAATTGGAGATTTTTTACCTTTGTCTTCCCTTACCAGCACTACACTTACGGCAATTTCCGCGACGGCAAGATAGATATACAGTCTTTCCCCTTCTTTTGGCTTTGATAGCAACAGAGGTTTTGATAGATAAGTCTTCAGATCTTTGAGAGCCTGTTGACATTCCTCAGTCCATTCGAACTTATTCTCCTTTTAAGAACTGAAAAGAATTTAAAACTCTTCTCCGAAGACGTGGAAATAATCTTCCAAAGGCTACAATTCTGCGTGTTAGTCTTTGAACTTCCTTTTTGTTTGTAAGTATGTTGGGTATTTCCTCTATAGATTTAATTTGAGCAGGATTTACTTCTATTCCCCTATTTGACACAAGGAAACCCAAAAACTTACCCGATTCTACGCCAAAGGCGCATTTTTCTGGATTCCGTTTCATATTATACTTGCGTAAAATGTCAAAAGTAATTGAAAGGTGCTGGAAATGATCTTCCGTGTGTGTTGACTTCACCAGCATGTCATCGATGTAAACCTCCATTGTCTTTCCCAGATGTTCCTGGAACATCTTGGTCACTAGCCTTTGATACGTGGCTCCAGCATTTTTCAGGCCAAAAGGCATGACTTTGTAACAGTAAGTCCCCATGTTTGTAATAAAGGAAGTTTTTTCCTCGTCTGAGGGATCCATTTTTATCTGATTATAACCAGAATACGCATCTAGAAAGCTTAATAATTCATGACCTGCAGTGGCATCAATCATTTGATCTATGTGTGGCAATGGAAATGAATCTTTGGGGCATGCTTTATTTAAATCTGTATAATCTACACATACTCACCATTTAACATTTTTTTTAGGCACCACTACTGTATTAGCTAACCAGTTTGGGTATGTTACCTCATGTATTGAACCAATTTTCAAGAGTTTTTGTACCTCTTCGTCAATCACTTGGTTCTTGAATGGTCCCTGCTTTCTCTTCTTTTGTTTGACAGGTACGAAGGATGGATCTTCATTTAGCTTATGAGTCACTACTTCCGGCGAGATCCCTGTCATGTCTAAATGGGACCATGCAAAGCAATCTGCATTAGCTTTTAAATAATTAATTAACTTACCTTTTCGGCTGGGGCTTAGCCTCGTGCCTATGTGAACTTAATGTTCGGGCTTTTGTTCAGACAATGGAACAACTTCGAGCTCTTCCGTGGTTGATTTGATGTGTTCGTCTTCTTCTGGCTCTTGAATGACATCACGTCTGGAATTCATGTCTGCATGGTTTGATACACCTCCCGTGGTGACTTGATTCACCTTCTCATGACTATTTGTTCCTGTTTGAATAATAATTCCTTCCATACCTGTTAGGGTAATAATTTCTTCCGTACCTGTTTGAGCAACAGTTGACTATGTACCTGTTTGAACAACAGTTTTCTCCGCATCTTTTGATTTTTCCGCTTCTTCTTTATTAGTATAGTGTCCCACGGAATTTATATTCCTTGAGATTTGTTGATCGCCTCGAATCTGTTGAATTCCTCGTTTAGAAGGGAATTTAATTACCTGATGCAAGGTGGATGGTACTGACTTCATGTCATGTATCCATGGCCTTCCCATGATTACGTTGTAGGCCATGTTTGTTTAACCAAAGAATTAGATCCCTTGACTAAAGCTTATTTTTAGGAATGAACACGGGTTACTGATAATTAAGGAAATAATGATAAATAAAAAGGAGTAAGTAAATAGACAATAGTATGATACACAGAAAAATAAAGAGTATGGTATTCGTAATCCAGATTCCCCTTACAAGTTAACTTCTATTCCCTTATATAGGGAATTCTTCAGTATAACCTCTACCTCTTGAAATGATAACACATTAATGACTAATTATTACATTAATGTAACGTTATAGTGAATAACCGTAACTGTTGCGTGAAGGTTGTGTAACGTGCAAATCATTAATTGGAGACCTTTGAATCTGCCCGTAGCTCTGTCCGAATTCATTCTGACCGTGTCTCTTCTTTGACTCAATCAAGTTGAGTCTTCTGTAGCTGATTACTTCGTAGGTATATAGTGCCGTGACTCTTGGCCTCGCACCTCCTTATAGGATCATGTCTAGCTGTCATGTTTTCCTTGTTCCACGTAACTGGCTGAATCATCAAGAATTATCATACATGTGAAGCTCTTTTTTACCAATACAGATAGCCCCCCCACTTACCATTTATTTATCGATTAATATTTGGTACGTGGATATGCATTTATGGCGGGAATATTTTTCCGCCGCTTCACCTCGAAACATTGTATCCTTCTCTGAGTGTAGATGTCGTTTGTCACTTCCATTTAATGCTCAAGCCACGTGTCCCCTCCGGATTGGTTCTGTAGTCACTCGGCGCCTTTTAGGGCTTTTTGCGGCTGCATCAGTCACGAAGTGACACCTTCAATTATGACTTTCTCATCATTATTTTTCCCATGTTTGACGGTTGTCTTCAAGTATAAATACCCCTTTTCCTTTCTTTACTTTCACAAAAAACTTATAACTTGTCTTCTTTATTTGTAAAGAATTTTTCCCTTGTCTTCGCAAATATGTCTTCATCAAACCAACCTAAAGGAGTGATAAATGTGGATGACTTGACCCCTTCTTCTGCTCCGACGCGGAGCCGGAGAGGTGGTAGATTGAGGAGTTTAAGATCTACTCCTTTAAGAGGCTCTTCTTCTTCCCAGATTACCTCCCCTCCTTCTATTAGGTATTTAGTTTCTCCAAGAGCTAGGGCTTCCAGATCTTCATCTAGGGGTAGAGAACATCATGAACCACGAGTGGATGAAATCATTCATGTTGAGTTTACCTTCTCTAGGGATAGTCAGGTCCTTGTTGATCAGTCGTTATCTCTTGATAGTGCTGATAGGTACCCTACCCTTATTACCAAAGGTTTAGTTCCCCTTGTCCGCAGGAAATGTTCTTGGAAGTCTGATTTTTCTATCCTTGTTCCGAATGATAACCAAAGAATAACGTCTTACAAGACGGGATATTCTTTCGTTTATACCTACCCTTTTACTTTAGGGTTTAAACCTCCTATTGATCTAGTCATTATTATATTCTGTCGTTTCTTCAAAATTTGCTTAGGACAAGTTGGTCCTCTTGTGTGGCGGGTTGTTGCGTGTCTCATATGTTTAACTACTTTAGCCTTGGTTCCTTTCACCTTTAACCATCTCATTTATCTTTATTCTCCTGCCTTATTTCGTCAAGGGATTTTTACTCTGTCTGCCAGGAGTAAAAGAGTGCTGGTAACCCCTGATGACGACAAGGATGGAGGCTGGTACCTTCCGTACGTTTCTGTGCCCACTGCTGGTTTAGTGGGTGAAGAAAATCTTCCCTTCCCCGAGAAGTGGAATCGTGCACGTGAGTACATTTTAGCTCATATTTGTTATTTTTCTTCTTTTTTCTTTAAGTGTTTGATTAACACTGTAGTTGTTTCCTCTTCTTTCAGCAAGCATGGATATTGTTGAGAATGTCTCCGATATCCGTGATTGGGTAGAAAAGTTTTGTCGATTGCTCCGTTGGAGGAAAGGTCTTGGAAGTACTTCTCCGGGAAGTACGGCTGGAAAGTGAAGACTCACGGTAAGTGAAGCTTTTGTTTCCACTTCTTTCCTTACTAGATCCTCTTTTTCTTCATTGTTTATCCTTTTTTCCTTTGACAGGGTTTCCCGCCCGTGGGGCGTCTGCTGCGTTCATTCTGAAAATATCCTTGGCTCAAGCCTTGGAAATTATTGTTGGTTATTCTTCTTCGAAGAGTAAGGTTGGTGGGTCTAGAACCTTAGAAGAAGAAGAAGAAGAAGAAGAGGGCACTATGGTGCACAGGTCACGGAGAAGGAGGGTGATTTCAGATGATGAGTCTACACCCGTGGCTGTGCCTTCCGTACCTGAAGTCAGACCCTCTACTTTTGAAGATGCTTCTTCCTCTCCTGTGCATGACTCTTTGGATCATTTGTTCCGTGAAGGCTTTGGCCCTGCTGTTAATGACGTTCCCTTGGCTGATTTTCCTCCTTCTTTCAGAGAGATTCCTTCATCCGCTCCTATCATTTCCTCCGCTCCTTTGGCTATTATTGCTCTCGTTGCTGCTTTGTACGTGGCTTTTCCAGCTCCTCAGACTTTCGTGCCCGTGGCTTCTACATCTCTACCTGCTTCTGTTAGAGAAGTAGGGTCTTCCAACAGGGAGATGCGGCAGGTTTTAATAGAAGTTCCGGCTAAGGGGAGTCTCTTTAAGAAATCTGGCCAGCCCGACGTGTGGCTCAAACCGCTGATAGGCCTGACTGAAAGGACCAAGCTAGATAGCTACAGCTCCTTACTTGGGCTAACGAAGTCGTGCATACCTCTTTGAAGGTAAAATGCTTTCTCTCTCATTTTATACATGAAATTTATCGTATCTAATTGATTTCCTTTTTGTAGATCAATCTTATAGGCATAGAGCTCATGAAGAGGGTTTCAAATGCGGAGCAGGAAATAAAAGAGTGGCGGGCTGAAGAAGATAATTGGAAGGGGCAATATGACAGCTTAAAGCTCGACATGGAAGCCTTAGAAGAAGAAAAGAGTACCTTGGATCGGCAGATGAGAATCATGGCAGCATAATTGGCAGTGAAGAAGGCTTCTTCTAATCAAGCGGACAAAGACAAGAGCATCCTTGAGTCTTCATTTGCTGAGCAGTTGTCCCGTGCCTCAGAAGAAGCTAGGAGTTTAAAAGCCTTGCTAGAGCAGCAAGAGGAATACTCAGGCGAGCTTGTGCAGTCTCTGACCCAGACCCAGGAGGATCTTCGCAATGCCTTAGACAAAATTCAGTCCCTAGAGAGGTCTGTAGCACCTCTAAGAGCCGCCAAAGATACTGTTGAGGTTGATAGGGACGGTTCAAGAGATGAGATCATGATATGGGAGAATGATTACGAAGCTCTTGAGGAGGCGGCAATTGTCGATGTTAGTTAGGCGTACATGAATTCTCGCCTCGACACATTGACGGAAATGAGTCGGGAAGATTTTTAGTTTTACCTCTGAGTTTTGCATATAGAATGCTTTAGATTACTCGCACCTTTTCGTAATAGGCACGGTATAATTTAAAATGTGTGCCTTTTTGTAGTAGGCATAATTTACAAAAGAGGGCCATTTTTAATCGACACTTAATGAAGAAGACGTCTCAACTTCATAATGGTGTAATAATGCAATAGAGTGATAGGAATTTTTCACATGTTTAAGAATGTTTCTGAGGAAAATTTTTTGTTTGAACTTTCACAACATTTTACATGTGTTTGATTATCGTCTAAAACTCATGTTGCAACTGTTTTCTTTTAACAGATTTGATATACACTTGTATTTCGTAACTGTTTTTCGTATGTAACAGTTTTTTAGAGTTAATACAAGAGAGCAACTATTTTTTGTTCGTAACAGATTTTTATTCAAGTTGGCTTTTCACCCGTAACTTTTTTTGTTGACAACAATTTTCAATAAGCATGAGGGAAATGCTCTTACATCTGTAACTGTGTTATTTGATAACAGTTTTTTGAATAAGTACAAGGCTTTTGATCTTTCATCCGTAACTGTTTTATTTGATAACAGTTTTCTATATGATTACAAAGATTTCGTAACTGTTTTTTTAGTTACAACAGTTTTTGAATGAGTACAATGATGATGATCTTTTATCCACAACTGTTTTTGGTTACAACAGTTTTTCTTTTGAGTAAGTACAGAGATGAGCATTTCTTCCTCGTAGCTAATATTTTGCCTTTTAACCTGAACATGTTCGAAGGTTTTCTGGATTAGGCTTTGTGTTTGAGTCTTTGGCTCTTTCAATTTTGCTCGTACCACTTGACTTGTTGGGTAGATGGATCTTTAGGCTCGAGCTTTGACTTTTTGATAGTCTTCTTTGCTTTGTCTTAGCCTTCCATACTGTATAGTCCCCCAAGTGTTTGAGCTTTGAAGAATGAAATCTCGAGCACTTGACTATTCTTTCCTTGTGGTCCTTTTCCTGAAAATGAAAAACATTCGGGACTCGAAGGTATATAGTTTTTAGACGATGACTGCTTAACCCTTTAAAATGTCCATTAGAAAGTGTAACCCTAGACCGGGAATTCAATTACTTCCTCGCGTCTTTGCAGGTCTAATATCATCATCTGATGATGGGTTAGCTCTATTCCTATCATCTAAAAAGATTAGTAAAATTTTAAATGTTCAAAACAAAATCGAACGTGTGATACCTGATCGGGCGTATTCCTTTTTATTAGAAGTAGTACTTCTTCAAATGGATGGCATTCCAGCTTGTTGGTAGTATTCTGCCGTCCATAGCTTCTAGCTCGTAAGCACCCTTACCAGCTATGCCTCGGACTTTGTAGGGTCCTTCCCAATTTGGACTTAGCTTTCCTGCACCTGCTTTTTTGTTGACTGAAAGACTTTATTAAGAACAAAGTCCCCAATCTTGAAGTATCTGAGGCGAGCTTTTCGGTTGTAATAACGCTCTATGATTTGTTTCTGAGCTGCCATCCGTATTAATGCGGCTTCTCTTTTTTGTTCGAGTAAGTCCAGATTAATGCTCAACTCATCATTGTTTTCACCCTCTGCGGCTGTTGTAAACCTTATGCTTGGTTCGCCAATTTCCACGGGTATTAAGGCTTCTGGCCATAGACAAGTGCGAATAGAGTTTCTCCCGTGGCTATTTTTGAAGTTGTTCTGTATGCCCATAATACCGCTGGTAACTCATCAGGCAAATTTCCTTTGGCTTTTTCCAGCCGCTTTTTTATATTGTTGATGATGATTTTATTCGTTGACTCAGCTTGATCGTTAGCCACGGGGTGATATGGCGTTGAAGTAATCCGTTTGATTTGCCAGCTTTCAAAGAATTATGTGATTTGCGAGCCTATGAATTGTGGGCCATTATCACACACGATCTCCTTCGGTATTCCAAAGCGGCATATTCTATTTCGCCATAAGAAGCTTTTAACTTCCTTTTCTCGCGCCTGTTTGAAAGCTTCTGCCTCTACCCATTTTGTAAAATAGTCGGTTAGTAGGAGTAAAAATCGTACATATCCTTTAGTTGTGGGAAGAGGTCCCACTATGTCCACACCCCACTTCATGAAGGTCCATGGGGATATTACTGGGTGCAATAGTTCCGCGGGTCGATGAGTGTTATTGGCAAACCTTTGACATCTGTTGCATTTGGATACGAAATTCTCAGCTTCTTCTTCCATCTTAGGCCAATAGTACCCAACTCTGATTAGGGTTTTTACCAAGGATCTCGCCCCTGCGTGATTTCCAGAGTGTCCTCCGTGGACCTCTTTTATCACAAACTCCGTTTGGTTAGGTCCGAGGCACTTTGCTAGGGGACCTCCGAACATCTTGCGATAAAATGAGGAAGTACCGTGCAGCTTTGCGGCGAAATGCTTGAGCTGCTTTTTTATCTTCAGGTACGGTGCCATTCTGTAAAAAAATTAAGATTTCGTTTCTCCAATCCCAGGTTAAATTGTTGAAATTTACCTCATTTCTGCCTTGGTCGATCGTTGAATGCAATAGATGAACGACAATTGCATTATCTTTGTTTGTTACTTTCGTGAATGCTGCGAGGTTAGCTAATGCATCTGCTTCTGCATTTTCCTCTCTAAGTATTTGTATTACCTTCCACGTTCTGAATTGTCTCACGAGTTCTCGTGCCTTTTCAGATATTGTTGCATTCGAGTCTCTCGAGCGATGTAAGTCCCCTGCATTTGATTTACCACCAGCTGGGAGTCACTTTGTTTTTTGATTTGCTCGATTGAGAGTTCTCGTGCCAGTTCTAGTCCTGCAATAACAGCTTCGTACTCTGCTTCATTGTTAGTTATAAGATAACATTTGATAGCTTGTCGTGTCTGTTTACCTGTGGGTGATATTAAAATTATGCCTAAACCGACACCTTTTATATTGGAAGAACCATCGGTAAATAGGGTCCATAGACTCGGATTAGCACCGTTAAAGAGTCGTAACTCTTTTTCCACTTCAGGGACAATGCTATGACTAAAGTCAGCGACAAAATCAGCTAAAATTTGCGACTTTATTGCAGTCTTAGGCTGATATATTATATCATGCTCGCTTAACTCTATGGCCCATTTGGCCAATCTTCCAGATAGTTCTTTTTTATGCAATATATTCCTTAATGGATATGAAGTCACAACAGTGATTGGATGACATTGAAAATATGGTCATAATTTTCTAGATGCCATTATTAAAGTTAAGGCTAACTTTTCTAGATGCGAGTATATGGTTTCAACATCTAGTAATGTTTTGCTTACATAATAAATAGGAGATTGTTTACCTTTATCTTCCCTTACCAATACTGCACTTATAGCAATTTCTACGACAACAAGATAGACGTACAACCTCTCCCCTTCCTTTGGCTTTGATAGCAGCGGGGGTTTTGATAGATAAGCTTTCAGATCTTTGAGAGTCTGTTGACATTCTTCAGTACATTCGAATTGATCTTGCTTTTTGAGGACTAAAAAGAATTTAAAACTTTTCTCGGAAGATCTGGAAATAAATATTCCCAAAGCTGCAATTCTTCTCGTTAGTCTTTGAACTTCTTTTTTATTTGTTAGTATATCAGGTATTTCCTCTATAGCTTTAATTTTAGCAGGATTTACCTCTATTCCCCTGTTTGATACAAGGAAACCAAAACATTTACTTGATTCTATGCCAAAAGCGCATTTTTCTGGATTCAGCTTCATATTATACCTGCGTAAAATTTCAAAGGTAATAGAGAGGTGCTGGAAATGGTCTTCCGCTCGTATTGATTTTACTAACATGTTATCGATTTAAACTTCCATCGTTTTTCCAAGATGTTCCTGGAACATCTTGGTCACTAGACTTTGATAGGTGGCTCCAGCGTTTTTTAAGCCAAAAGGCATGACTTTATAACAATAAGTCACCCTGTTCGTAATAAAGGAGGTTTTTTCCTCATCTGAGGGATCCATTTTAATCTGATTATAACCAGAATACGCATCTAGAAAGCTTAGCAATTCATGTCCTGCGGTGGCGTCAATCATTTGATCTATATGTGGTAATGGGAATGAATCTTTGGGGCATGCTTTATTTAAGTCAGTATAATCTACGCATACTCTCCATTTGCCATTCTTTTTAGGTACTACCACAGTGTTAGCTAACCAGTTAGGGTACGTTACCTCTCGTATCGAACCATTTTTCACGAGTTTCTGTACTTCTTCGTCAATTACTTGGTTCTAGAATGGTCCTTGCTTTATTTTCTTCTGCTTAACAGGTACGAAGGATGGATCTTCATTTAGTTTATGAGTCAAAACTTCTAGTGGGATACCTGTCATATCTGAGTGGGACCACGCAAAGCAATCTGCGTTAGCCTTTAAATAATCAATTAACTTACCTCTTCAATTGGGGCTCAGCCTCGTGCCTATATTCACTTTTTGTTCAGGTTTTTGTTCAAACAATGGAACATCTTCGAGCTCTTCTGTAGTTGTTTTGATGTGCTCATCTTCCTCTGGTTCTTGGATGACGTCCGGTCTGGAGTGTACGTCCGTATGTTTTAATGCATCTTCCGTGGTGACTTGATTAACCTTCTTGTGGGTATCTCCTTTCGTATCTGTTTGAACACTTATTTCTTTTGTACCTATTCGGTTAGTAACTTTTTCTGTACCTGTTTGGCCGGTAACATCTGTTTGGGAGATTTCCCTATCCTTCGGTTCTTCTGTTTCTACTTTTTTGTTATAATGCACCACAGAAGCCGAAATCTGCATCATCAAAGGTTATATCATCTGCATCTCGATTTTCTCGAACCCGCTTTTCGTGTGTAATTGTGATTTTTGAGGCTACTACTTGTAAACTATTCCGTTTACTTCCTCTCCTCCATGTATCACGTTGACGGTTCTTTTTGGAGATGGAGGCTTCGGGGGTTCCTGCATGTTCTTCATGTATGCCTGTTTTCCTTTATCACTAAACAATTCTGTTAAATAGTCTTGTTTCAATAATTGTTCTATTTCACCTTGTAAAAACCTGCAATCTGCAGTTTTGTGTCCATGATCATTATGGAATTCGCACCAGAAATCTGGATTCCTTTTATTTGGATTTGACCTCATTTCTTAGTCCATCGAACCTTATCTCCCATGTTTCTTAATATTGAAACTAGTTCAGGGTACTTACATTGAAAATGTGATCCCCAATTTGTGTATTACCTCTGTGTCGTTCATCTTGATCCTTTCTGGATCTAGATAAGGACGAGCTCGTATCTCTACTTGATGGTCTATATTCTGACCTAACGCTTTCGAACCTAAGACGAGTATCTCATCCCGAGGTTCCCGTGTAAGGATCGTACCTGTTTTTACCTGATTTCCTGTCTGATTCGGAACGTCTGGATCTGGTATGATCTTCATCCCTTAAACGAGAAATGATATCTTCCTCTATTCAAAGTTTAGTACTGTACTTGTTATAAACATCATTCCACGTTGTAGCTGGGAATTCTCTCAAGCTTTCCTTGAGCCTTCTCGTGGCTTCTGAGATTTTGTCATTTAGATTGCTCGCAAATACCATGGCTGCCCAGTTATCGGGCACCCTTAGTAGTTGCATTCTTTCTCATTAGAATTTGTCCACAAATCACGGAGTAGTTCCGTGTATCCTTGTTTTATTTTAAATATGTCTTCCATTCTTTTCTCGACCTTTTGTGCACCGGAGTGTGCTTTTATGAAAGAATCTGCAAGTTCAACAAATAAATCTATAGAGTTTTCAGGGAGAAGAGAATACCAGGTTAGGGCTCCTTTGGTAAGTGTTTCTCCAATTTTTTTGACTAGGACCGACTAAATTTCTTATTTTTTCAAATCGTTGCCTTTTACTCCAGTGGTAAAAGCAGTCACATGGTCACGTGGGTCAGTTGTTCCGTCATACTTAGGGACATCAGGCATTCTGAACTTCTTGGATATAGGCAAAGGTGTTGCGCTCGGTTTCCAAGGTTGTTGAGAATATCTATCAACATCAATGCCTTTGATAACAGGTGGTACTCCAGGAATTTGCCCAATTCGATCGTTTTGTTCCTTCACCTGTTTCTGCAGGGTTAGTAGTTAATTTTGTAATTCAGGGTTATTAGTCATACCTGATCTTGTTTTGAGAGATTCGTTAGGAGTGTCATCCCTTGCTGAGTTTATCAAGCCAGACTGAGGATTTTCCATGGTGACTGTGTTATTAGGAGGGGGTGTCTGTGATGCAGATGATGTCGCTAGTAATACCCTTGCAAATTCTTGCAAAGCTTGGCTTACATACTTTGCAATCATTTGTTTTACCTGATCTTGTTCTACTGTTTGATCATTATCGTTGTTGTTATTGTTGTTGTTGTTGGATCTCTCTTGGGATTGTTCCCTTGAACCTCTTGGGGATGGAAGAGGTGATGGAGTCCTATTTCTATGCTGGTTATTGTCGTTGAGGTTCGACATAGTTCAGAGGATATCGCTTTGAAAAGCAAACAAATATTATCAAATTCCCGGCAACAGAACCAATTTGTTTAACCAAAGAATTAGATCTTTTGACTAAAGCTTATTTTTAGGAATGAACACGGGTTACTGATAACCAAGAAAATAATGATAAATGAAAAGGAGTAAGTAAATAGACAATAGTATGATGCACAGAAAAATAAAGAGTATGGTATTCGTAGTCCAGATGCCCCTTACAAGTTAACTTCTATTCCCTTATATAGGGAATTCTTCAGTATAACGTATACCTCTTGCAATGATAACACATTAATGACTAATTATTACATTAATGTAACGTTACAGTGAATAACCGTAACTGTTGATCCCTCTGCATAAGTCCTAAGTTCAATTTCCCCTTTTGTTATGACAGTAGAGTTGTCAAAACCAGATAAGGTTCGTGCTTTTGGGATTACTTTATCCTCCATTAACATTTCTTCTACAACTCTTTACAGGATAATGTTAACTGAGCTACCTGGATCAATCAACACTCTTTTTACGTTAGTGTCGTGTATAAGTAAGGATATTACCAGTGCGTCATTGTGTGGAAGCATTAATCCGCTGATATCTGCATCATCAAAGGATATATTGTCTGCTTCCAAATCTTCACGAATCTGCTTCCCATGTGTAATTATGAACTTTATAGTTCTTTTGCAGACTACTTCGTTCACCTCTTCACCTCCGTGTATCACGTTGATTGTCCGTTTTGGAGATGGTGGTTTTTGTGGCTCCTTTATGTTATTCATATATGCATGCTTACCTTTTTCACTAACAATTCTGTTAGGTAGCCCTGCTTTAATAATTGTTCTACTTCACCTTGCAAAAATCTGAAATCTGTCATTCTGTGTCCATGATCATTATGGAATTCACACCAGAAGTCTGGGTTCCTTTTATTTGGGTTCGACCTCATTTCTTTCGGACATCGAACCTTATCACCCATATTTCTCAATACTGAAATTAGCTCAGAAGTACTTACATTGAAGTTGTGATCTCCAGTTCTTGTATTACCTCTGTTCCGTTCATCCCGATCCTTTCTGGATCTTGATGAGCATGCATCCTTGTTTGATGGTCTATATTCTAACCGAGTGTTTTCGAACCTGGGACGAGTTTCTCGTCTCGAAGGTCCCATATAAGGGTCGTACCTGTTCTTACCTGATCTCCTTTCAGATTCGGAACGTCTGGAACTGATGCGATCTTCATCTTTTGAACGAGCAATGGCGTCTTCTTCTATACGAAGCTTGGTACTGTACCTGTTATAGACATCATTCCATGTCGTAGCTGGGAATTCTCTCAAGCTTTCCTTGAGTTTTCTCGTGGCTTCTGAGCTTTTTTCATTTAAATTGCTTTCAAATGCCATGGCTTCCCAATTGTCAGGCACCCTTGGTAGCAACATTCTTTCTAGTTGAAACCTATATACAAACTCACGAAGCAACTCCACGTCTCCTTATTTTATTTTAAATATGTCTTCCATTCTTTTTTCGACTTTTTGCGCATCGGAATGCGCTTTTATAAAAGAATCTGCAAGCTCAGCAAAAGAATCAATAGAGTTTTCGGGGAGAAGAGAATACCAGGTTAATGCTCCTTTAGTGAGTGTTTCTTCCAAACTTCTTGACCAAAACTGATTCAATTTCTTGTTTTGTCAAGTCGTTTCCCTTCACACCAGTGGTAAAAGCAGTTACATGGTCGCGTGGGTCAATTGTCCCGTCATATTTAGGAACATCAGGCATTTTAAATTACTTGGGAATAGGCAGGGGCGCTGCACATGGCTTCCAAGGTTGTTGAGAATATCTATCAACATCAATTCCTTTGATAACAGGTGGTACTCCAGGAATTTGTTCGATTCGGTCGTTTTGTTCCTTCACCTGTTTCTACAAGGTTAGTAATAAAGATTGTAATTCTGGGTTATTGAACATACCTGGTCTTGTTTCGAGAGATTCGTTGGGAGTTCCCCTACTTCTTGAGTTTGCTAACCCAGATTGAGGATTTTCCACAGTAATAGTGTTGTTAGTAGGTGGTGTAGGTGATGCGGCCGATAACCCCCTCGCAAATTCTTGTAAGGCTTGGTTTACATATTCAGAAATCATTTGCTTCACCTGATCTTGTTCTCCTGTTTGATCGTTATCATTGTGATTATTGTTGGATATCTCTGGAGAATGTTCCCTTGAACCTGGTGGGGTTCTTGAAAGTGATGGAGTTCCATCCCTTTGTTGGTTGTTGTCATTGGTGTTCGACATAATTCAGAGGGTATAGTTTGAAAGTAAGCAAAGATTATCAGATTCCCGGTAACGGAACCAATTTGTTTAACCAAAGAATTGGATTCTTTGCTCAAAGCTATTTTAAGAAGAACACATGTTTCTGATAACCAAAGAATGAACTCATAATTGTAACTAAACTCGAGAATGGAAAGCAATAAGATGCACAAAAAGTAAGTGTATTGCAGTAGTCGTTCAAATGTCCTTACAAGATATATTTTACTCCCTTATATAGGGCATTTCTTGATATAACGTTTTCCCATTTTCAGTAATTTGGGCATTAATAACTAATAATGACATCAATGTAACGTTACAATGATTAACCGTAACTGTCGCATGAAGGTTGTGTAACGTTTGGCTCATTATTTGAAGATCTTTGAATCTGCCCTTCATTCTATCCGGATTCATTTTGACTGTGTCTCTTCATTATCTCGATCAGGTTGAAATTGTCGTAGCTGATTACCCCGTGGGTATCTTTTCCGCGCCTCTTTGCCTCGTACCTCTTCATAGAGTCCTGTCCAGCTGTCGTGTTTTTATTTTTTCCATATAGAACGCTGAGTCATCAAGAACTATTACACATGTGAAATTCTTTTTTACCAATACAGTAGGTTCACGCATTGCTTTACAGGTCGATTTGGGTACTGATATTGACGGAAGTGTATGCGGAGGGGACCAACCTGATGCACAAAGGACGCAAGCTCGAGAAGAAAAAGAAGTTAGTCTACGAGTAATTTTTGAAATGTTACAAGCACATCAAGTAGTTATTTCTCAGCTACAGAGTCATCAAAAGACACCAAGCACAGTAGGACCAGAAACAGCTCCTCGAGTTGAGCCAACACAAAAAATATCAAGCAATGAAGGGCCAGGAACAGACCCCACTATCATGAGGATGCTCGAGGAACTCACTAAGAGGGTCGAGTTAGGAGAAAAGAAGATAGAGGACAACGATAAAAAAGTGGAAACCTACAACTCGAGGGTCGACCAGATCCCGGGAGCACCTTCGATTTTGAAGGGATTGGATTCGAAGAAGTTCGTGTAGAAACCATTCCCACCAAGTACGGCACTTAAGCCCATTCCGTAGAAGTTCAGCCTGCCCGACATCCCGAAATACCAGGGGACCACAGATCCCAACAAGCACATCACCACATACACTTGTGGTATAAAGGGGAATGACTTGAAAGATGATGATATCGAGTCTTTCCTGTTGAAGAAATTTGGGGAAACTTTGTCAAAAGGGGCTATGATGTGGTATCATAACCTCCCCCCGAACTCTATTGATTTGTTTTCCATGTTGGCAGACTCATTTGTAAAGGCACATGCTAGTGTCGTAAAGGTCTCTACAAGGAAGTCTGATATCTTCAAAATCAAGCAAAGAGAGAACGAGATACTAAGGGAGTTCGTATCCCGCTTTCAGATGGAGCGAACGAAGCTCACTCAGGGTTTGAATGAACGAAGCTCAATAGCTTCGAAGCAGCTGAAACAGAATTTAATCGAGTATCCCATCGTAACTTGGGCGAATGTGCACAACAGGTACCAATCCAAAATCAGGGTCAAGGACGACCAATTGTGAGCCCCATCGGGCTTAGTGTATCCAAGCAGGCTACTAGCAAAGGAATCAAGAAATGCATAAAAGGAGCCGAGGCCGAGCAAGGAGAGATTCCAACCATATGTCGAAGACCGAAGAAACACTTCGAGGCGTAATATATCTTGAAATAATCGAACGGCGAATCGAGGCCAAAATTCCCGGGGACTCATGAGAAAAATCGGGTTTGACAGGCACTCGAGACCACTAGAGGCACCCTGATTGTCAGAGTATAACTTCAACATCGATGCCTCAGGCATCGTATCAGCCATCGGCGAGATCAGAGACACAAGGTGGCCCGAGCCCATATAGACCGATTCCTCTCAGAGGAATCCCAACGTGATGTGAAAATACCACGATACTCATGGTCATAGGACCGAGGACTGCAGACAGCTTCGAGAGAAGGTAGCCCGATTGTTCAACGAAGGGCACCTTCGAGAATTTCTCAGTGACCGGACCAAGAACCATTTTCGAGAGAGATACAAATAGGAAGAATGAACCAGAAGAGCCCCAACACGTCATTCACATGATCATCGAAGGAGTCGACGTCCCACATAGACCCATATTCAAACGAACAAAAGTATCCATCACAAGGGAAAGGCGGACTCAGGACTACATACCTGAGGATACTCTTACATTCAGCGAGGAAGACATCGAGGCTTTATCTCAGCCTCATAATGATGCACTGGTAATTTCTTTACTTTTAAATAAAGTTCAAGTTAAACATGTGCTCATGGAACCAGGGAGTTCGGCCAATATAATCAGGTCAAGGGTCGTGGAGCAGCTCGGGCTGCTCGACCGAATCATACCCGCCTCTCAAGTCCTGAATGGATTCAACATGGGGAGTGAAACAACAAAGGGGAAAATCATCCTCCAAGTCAACGTGGTCGGAACAATACAAGACACCAGGTTTCATGTCATCAAAGGTGACATGAGGTACAATGACTTACCTGAAAGGCCGTGGATACATAGCATGAGGGCAGTGCCATCAACTCTTCATCAAATGATGAAGTTCCCGACAAAGGATGGCGTGAAAACGGTGTATGGAGAGCAACATGCAACTAAGGAGATGTTCGTGGTGCACGACTTGGAACTAACATCGACGCCATCCACTTCGGAGAATTCAAAAGACAAGCAGGTAGCCAAATAGCAACCCTAGTTTATACCCTCGGTTGAACCCGAGGGGCAGGTGATCGATGAACAAGTGGTCGAGGATGAAGAAGAATATTTCCTCACCCCTTGAGCCTTTGTTTCCCTTGAGGAGTCAAATGCAACGAAGTCCACAGTCGAAGAGCTCAAGTAGGCTGTATTGATCGAACATCTTCCAGAACTAAAGGTATACTTGGGAACGGGATTAACCCCGAACTCAGGAAAAAAACCATTCAATTTCTTATTGATAACATTGATTTCTTCGCTTGGACCCATTTAGATATGATAGGGACCCCACCAGAAATAACCACCCATCGACTAAGTGTCGACCCTAGGTTCAAACCGGTGAAGCAAAAAAGGAGACCTCGGTCTGAGTTAAAACACGCATTCATCAAAGATGATGTAACAAAACTTCTCAAAATAGGATCCGTAAGGGAGGTAAAATACCCCGAATGGCTAGCTAACGTAGTAGTAGTCCCTAAACAGGGAAATATACTGAGAATGTGTGTAGATTACAAATATTTGAATAAAGCATGCCCTAAAGATTCATTCTCATTTCCTAACATCGAGCGTTTGATCGATGCTACGGCAGGCCACGAGATTCTTACTTTTCTCGACGCCTACTCCGGGTACAATCAAATTCAAATGAACCCGGAGGACCAGGAAAAGACTTAGTTCATCACAAAGTATGGTACATATTGCTATAATGTAATTCCTTCCGGGCTAAAAAACGCAGGAGCTACATATCAACGCCTAGTTAATAAGATGTTCAAACTTCAAATAGGCAAGTCTATGGAAGTTTACATTGATGACATGCTAGTTAAGTCCCTGCGCGCAGAGGACCATTTGACTCATTTGCAGGAGACATTCAATATCCTAAGAAGGTACAACATGAAGCTCAACCCCGAAAAATGCGCTTTCAGAGTTGGATCGGGCAAATTTTTAGGCTTCATGGTGTCGAACAAGAGGATCGAGATCAACCCCGACAAAATCAAATCCATCGAGGATATCACTGTGGTGAACAATCTGAAAGTCGTGCAACGGCTCACCAGGAGAATAACAGCCTTAAGTCGATTCATCTCGAGGCATGCGTATCGGAGTCATCATTTATTCTCCCTACTCAAGAAGAGGAACAACTTCAAATGGACTCCAAAATGTCAACAAGCCTTTGAGGAATTAAAACGGTATCTCTCTAGCCCACATTTGCTCCATACCCCGAAGGAGGACGAAAAACTATACTTATATTTGGCCGTGTCCGAAGTAGCGGTAAGTGGTATGTTGGTTCGAGAAGAGAAAGGTACATAATTCCCTGTTTATTATGTAAGTTGGCCCCTAGGAGATGCTGAAACCAGGTATCCGCACTTAGAAAAACTAGCTCTTGCATTAGTAAGTGCATCTAAAAAATTTAAACCTTATTTTCAATGCCATTGTATATATGTATTAACTACATATCCACTTCGAAACATCTTGCATAAGCCCGAACTATCAGGCCGATTGGCCAAATGGGCCATCGAACTTGGAGGGTATGATATCGAATATCAATCTCGAACAACTATCAAGTCTCAAATTCTGGCAGACTTTGTGGCCGATTTTACGCATGCTCTCATGCCCGAAGTAGAGAAGGAACTTCTGCTAAAAACGGGCACATCATCGGGGTATGGACCCTCTTCACATACGGTTCCTCGAATGTGAAAGGGTCCGGGCTCGGTATAGTTCTAGAACAGCCTACGGTAGCATAACTAGACAATCTATAAAAACTTATAAATTGACTAACAATGAGGCCGAGTATGAGGCCATGATTGCAGGTCTCGAACTAGCCAAAGGCTTTGGAGCAGAGGTCATCGAGGCAAAGTGCGACTCAGTCCGATCCTAGAATATGAACTTCGAGGAAGCACATCGAAGTCCCGTCACCGCCTACCTCGAGGTAGTGGAAAATCGATGACAGTCAAGGAAATGCGGGAATTTCTCAAGGGCACGGGATTAGAGCGTGACTTATGAGATAAGGTTGTACGAAATAGTATAAATTCGTACTAGGTTGTTACACAGTTGTACCAATAGTATTCTTTGTCATAATTAGATATGTACCATATTAGGGTTTCCCCTCCTATATAAAGGGAACCCCAATCATTTTGTAACACACATCATTCACTGGAATAGAACATTCTACTCTGCTTTCCTCATTTATTGTGCTTAAGAATATTCTTTAACTTTATTGTTCTTCATTTATTGTTCATACTTATTGCTACTAAACTGACCTCGAGACATTGAGGCTATTGAGCTCGAGGCCCCCGTCCCTTTGGAAAAACTGGTTTGGTTATCATATTCTTCTTACTTACACTTAACATTTCTTGCTAATCTAGTATTAAATAAATCGCGTATTTTTAGAATCACAAATCAGATATAATTGTTAACACCATTTTCAAGGTAAACAAGGTGGAGAAAGATGGAGAAGAGATCAAGAAGAGAGAATTTTTATTAAAAAATTTGGGGGACAGGATGGGCGGGTGAACGCGGGTGGAGTGTGGGGCGGGTGAATGCAGATTTAAATCTTATGCAGGGCATGGCGGTTGAAATTGTGTGAGCTTAGAGGGAACCCGCCCCACACCAGCACCGCCCCGCACCCCCTGTCATTCCTACAAATGAGTAAGTAGGGTAATTTAAAATTAGTTGTTAATTAAGAAGAAAAATTGTGAATATAATATTATTAATTGCTCATTAACGTGACATACAGTTGAGAAGTCTCAAACCTAATTACTCCAATTATGTAACAGGAAAACTTGTGCTTTTGTTTTTGGAGAATATNCTGCTGTGTAAGCTACAGCTTTAGCTGCTGTGTAAGTTGCTTGTAAGTTGCTACTGTACCAGACATAGATAATCTTCTACCGGAGATAATATTTATCCATAACTGAGTACCGAAATAATAAGCTTCTTCAGGAAGCTTATGAACATCCATATATATATATATATATATATATATATATATGGATGTTCATAAGCTTCCTGAAGAAGCTTATTATTTCGGTACTCAGTTATGGATAAATATTATCTCCGGTAGAAGATTATCTATGTCTGGTACAGTAGCAACTTACAAGCAACTTACACAGCAGCTAAAGCTGTAGCTTACACAGCAGCTTGCAGTAGCTTACACAGCAGCTTGCAATAGTAGTTTACATAGCAGCCTGCAGTAGCAGCTTGCAGTAGCAGCTTACACAGCAGCTTCCTTCTTCTATAAATACAAGAGATTTCAATTCATTATGTACATCAGTTTGAAAATTTAATAAGATATCAATCTCTCTATATATACTTGTCTTCGGTTTATTTACTTAACAATCGTTATTTTATAACACGTTATCAGCACGAGACTCTGCCATATCGAGCAAATCTTTAAAGTATCCAAGGTATGAACTTTCTTGTTCTAAATATATGTTTATCATGTTTGTTAATCACGTCTTTCTAGCCAACTAATGATGTAGATTCCATTTTACTTGGATGAGATCTCGTGAAATAAAAAAAAATGATTTTACTTAAGTTATTATATGATGGCGAGACTACCCCAGTAGTTTCTGTGAAAAACAATTGGGGGCTATGTATAGTTATACAATCGCTATTTTGGTGCTTATTTTCCTTTTGATTATCTTAATAAAGGATTACAACATGGGTAACATTATTAGATTCACTTAAACTCCAGCAGAGTTTGCAAGAAATATACAACCACCGGAAGTGGTTATGTTTCGTATATCTCATTGTAACTAAGTTTTGTTAACCACCAGAAGTGGTATATGCCTATGACCACCAGAAGTGATAATTTAGGCTTTCTATGGTTACAATTGAAGATAAGTTAGAGAAAATTTCTTTATAGTACTTGCATGCCTCTATTTTCTCCTGAAATAGCATTATTTTAAAAGAGGTTCTAAGCCATCACACAATTTGGTGTGATTGATGCATATTCAGATAATTATGTTCCATTCCCTGAGGATGAGATATTTATCAAATACATTCCCTGAAGTGAATGTGATAATATTAATGAAACTCGTAAATATGTGTATATTTATTAAAATTCACCTCCAGAAGAGGTAGTATGATTGAGAGAATATATGCTCAATATTTCGTATTTTAAATTTTCTCCTGAAGAAGTAACACAATTGAAATTTCCTCCTGAAGTAGGAAAATATTATGAAAGTGTGTCTTTCCGTGCTTAAATAAAATAATGAGCTATTCAAAGTTATTTTTTAAGCACATTTTCATTCCCTGGAATGAATGAAGAAATACCTCTACTCACCTCCTGAAGAGCTAGAATAACAAAGGATATAAATATTATTTTGTGGCATAAAAATTATTGTCGCACGTACTTGTTGTACGTAAAACATCTTGGAAATTTTATAAAGTATCATTCTAAGGCAAATGCATTCTTGTAGAATGCTTTCTACTGCACCACATTAATATATTATGGTTAGTTATTGAGTTCCCTGAACGAAATAACAACTCATATATCTTTCCTTGAAGGATGTAATGACTATGTGGTTGTCGCTTAGATATAAAATATTCAGATGTTAATGGTGTTTCTCCCTGAAGGAGATATTCGTCACAAAGTTGATGGTAAAATTACTGAAATTTTTAATTTCTTACATTTACAATTTAGAATTGTCTTTATATTATTTATTTGATTATGATTTTCTCTCATGATACCAGAAGTATGTGAGCAATATTTTATAGTACAAAATGTATCAATAACTCCTGAAGAGCTAACTGCTTGTCTAGAAGACACATGACACCAGTAGTGTCTGATAAATATTAGATTGTGGATAATAAACGAAGGCTCTCGAAGAGCTTATATATAAATATGTCATTCACATTATATGATTATGGTCAAACATATGTTGTAGTAAACCTGAAATTTACTAATACAAATGGCTATCATATTGAGACTACAAATGATTGAAATATTGATAATCTTCATGTTTCCACAATCATAGGGGGTAAAATAATATGTATGTGAGAAGTTACCCGCCTTATTCTTCAATTTGTACTACATCATGTATCACAGTAAACCAGAAGTTTACTAATACAGTAAACCAGAAGTTTACTAATGCAAAAGCAGTCACAGTAAACCAGAAGTTTTACTGAAGCAAAAGTAGCTACAGTAAATCAGAAATTTGTTAATACAAAAGTAGCCACAGTAAATCAGAAGTTTACTAATGCAAAAGTTTATGCTATAGTAAACCAGAAGTTTACTAAGAGATAGCACATGTTATGATAAACCTGAAGTTTCTATTTGCCATTTTTAGATGAGCTATTTGAGAATTCAGATAAGCATATACTGAAGAACTAGAAGATTCTTCAAGAATTCTCGTGTATTGCTTGTTCTCAAAATAAATTGATTATACCAGCTAAATTGGGGCTATAACCTCTGAATTCTGAAATACATGAAAGGTGAATGTGGGCTCATTCACCCATCATGTGAACCACTTATAGATGCATATATGAGATGATTACATGTGTAATTATTGTCAACCTGCAGTTTGACATTTGAAATTGCTTTTATCAATTAAGAGCATAATTTTCAGATTATGAAATCAAGATAGTTCATCTGGATGATGTTGGTTTATATCCAAGCTAGTTTAGCATTGAATACCTCCTATTAATGGCTAAACTATCGCTTATGAGAACAAATTCTCATGTGTTGGTCTAAGATTTTCTAAATTGCATACAGCAGCACTTGTATGCATCATACCAACAAAATATGATAAGTCCTCCCTCACAATTGGTTTAAGATCAGAAATCAAATATTTTTACTATCTTTTGATGTGTGGTATATGATTAATTTCTCTACCACAATGCACAAAAGATATGTTTCCCAAAGAATATTGGTGATATATGTTAGTTTTTCTAACATTTGAGGGATGGAATAAATAGCTGAAAAATATGTTATATGAATTGAATTATCATTAGTATGATCCTCACTCAGAAGATAATTCAAGTCAAATGCCAGAAGCATTTGCTGATCCACAATTAAATATCATATTTCAGTTGCGAATGCTCCTATTAAAATTAAAATCCCTGGAGGATGGGGTTTACTTTACGCATGAAGCGTGGTAGACCAATTGGTTCCAAAGGTAACAATCCTTGAAAAGGATAGGAGCAAATGATCAAAATGATCATAATAAGGAGGAAATGAGCTCTAGAAGAGCCCACGACATAACATTTCATGAAACTCCAGAAGAAGTTCTAGTACCTGAAATAAGGAAAGTGATGAGATCTAAACAAGTTATTTCACTTCGGAACCGATACAAAATGATCGTCGACGATATCTTTGATATAATATAGTGCACAATATTGTAAAAGATTGTGAGGATCGGACCTGCAATCCAGACGCCTGAAGATGTCAAGCCATTTAAATGCAAGTCATGATCTATATGACTCATGTGATTAAATCTATATGAAAATTCCTGAAGGATTTAAAATGCCTGAAACATATAATTCAAAGTCTCGAGATATGTACTTGATCATATTACAAAGGTCTTTGTACGGTTTAAAGCAATCTGGGCGCATGTGGTATAATCGCCTCAATGAATATTTGCTGAAAGAAGGTTACGTAAGTGATGTTATTTGTCCATGTATTTTATAATGAAGATGTCATCAGAATTTGTTATCCTTGTTGTTTATGTTGATGACATAAATCTTGTTGGAACTCCAGAAGAGCTCCAAAAGGCAATTGAATATCTTAAGAAAGAATTTGTGATGAAAGATCTTGGAAAGACAACACTTTGTCTTGGTCTGCAAATTGGATATTTAGCAGACGAAATCTTTATCCATCAATCTGCTTATACAAAAAGGGTCTTAAAATGCTTTTACATGGACAAAGCACACCCATTGAGTACAACAATGGTTGTTCGATCACTTGAAGTGAATAAGGATCTGTTCTGACCTCCAGAAGAGGATGAGGAATCACTTGGTTGTGAAATACCTTATCTTAGTGCAATTGGTGCACTTATGTATCTTGCTAATGCTACAAGGCCTAACATAGCATTTCTTGTTAATTTACTAGCAAGATATAGCTCTTCTTCTACACAGAGACTTGGGTATTTGAAACAACATCTTTATCAGGGGGAGTAAAGTATGCATTGTACTCTTTTTCCCTTGCTCAGTTTTTTTTCCATTGGAATTTTTTCTGGTAAGGTTTTTAATGAGACAACTTGCAATGTATATTATTAGTGCACACTTTTTCCTTGACTAGGATTTTTTCCCACAGAGTTTTTCCTAGTAAGGTTTTAACGAGACACATAATAATGAACATCCAAGGGGGAGTATTACGAAAATATTATTGTGGATGTCCATTTATTACTGTGGTGTAGATAATCTTTCTAGAGAAGATTATCGATTTAGTACTCCATTGAAGTTTATCTACAAGCAGCTGATGCAGGCAGGTTGCAAGCAACTCAATGAAAAGACTTGCAACAGCTTCTTGGTTTGATGACATTAATTTAAATCGATCGGAAATAGTGGTGGATAATATTCTCTACAAATTCAACTTTTGAGAAGATGGTATACAAGATTGGAATGCGGAGACTCAAATATTTGAAACAAGGTTTTCATCAGGGGGAGTAAAATACGCGATACACTCTTTTTTTCCTTACTAAGGTTTTTTCCCACAGGGTTTTCCTTATAAGGTTTTTAATGAGGCGCCTAGCAATGCGTATTACTAAATATGTGTACTCTTTTTCCTTCACTAGGATTTTT
>ML272568.1:69025-134127 GCA_005239495.1 Nicotiana undulata | reverse complement strand
AAATTTCACATATAAGTCACATAACATATAATAAACCTGTTCTGGGCTCCGGAACCATAATACGGGCCCGGAAATACGGTTTTCACATAATTATTCATTTTCAAAATCTTTTATTATTTTTCAGAAAATAATTTTCTTTAAAAATTCATTTCTCGGGCTTGGGACCTCGGAATTCAATTCCGAGCATATGCCCGAGTCCCATATTTTCCTACGGACCCTTCAGGACCGTCGAGTCACGGGTCCGGGTCCATTTACCAGAAATGTTGACCAAAGTCAACTATATTCGTTCATTAATTATCAAGACTCATTTTCATCAATTTTTCACATAATAGCTTCTCGGCTACACGCCCGGGCTGCGCACGCATAACGAGGTGAGACTAACGGAGGCTCTCGGAGCCTCGAAACACAGATACAACTTAAATTATGTAAGATGACCTTTTGGGTCATCACACTAAAAATCGAAAAGAAATCGTTTTGCAAAAGGGTTTTGAAACCCTGGTTAGGAAAATGAGGAAATCATTTGAAATCGAAGAAATCTTTTGAGGAAACCATACGAGAACCTTAAAAGGCTCATAGATCCATGGCAGATCTAAAAGGATCGGAGGACTTAAAGTTGGGGTTTCGTAGAGACAACCCAAAGAGAAGGAGAAAAGGCCTAAGAACCACCGGTTCTAGCCGGAAACAAAGCAACCTTACTCAGACGGCCATGGACGGCCGTAGAATAGCATGAGAGGTCATGGGAGATGAGTGAACTGCTTCAGGTTCTCTTGAGGCCCTCAGGATAATGATAATCCGGCATGGAAAGGGAGCCACAGGCTGGGTGTGGTGGTGAGACCACCATGGTCACCGGCAAAGTAACGGCAGGCGAGGACTATGACGGCTCTAGCAGAGAGCGTTTGAGAGAGATGAGAGGAGAGGACGGCGGAGTGTAATGAGAGAATGAGAGAGGAAAATGAGGGTTTGGGGTAGGTCCTTTAGGATTAAATAAGGAAAGGGTAATCTGAGTCGCTGATCAAAATTGATCAACGGTTCAGATTAAAACATAGGTTGGGTCGGGTGGTTTTATTGGATTGGGCCTGGGGTATTGGGTTAATTTAATTGGGGTTGGGGCCATATTTAATTAGGCTGAAATTAGAACAAAATTGGCTATTTGTTAAATACCCAATGCAATTAAATTAAAATACTTTATAAATAGTTGTTACTTATAAAAAGAATAAATTACATGCTTAGAAAAATAATTTTAACAATGATTACTTAGTATTGAAAAATTCAAATGGTCAATTACTGGATAAAATGGTATAAAATCCTATAATTGGGCTAGAATTGCATAGGTGTTGCAATTATAACCAAAGGGTGCCAATTTGGCTAATTATGAAATAATTTGGTCTTAATAAGACCCTAAATAATTAAGAAACGCTTTTGAGATCATTTGTAATGTAATTTTGTAATTATTTATTGGAAATAAAATGCTAAATAAATTACTAAAAATTATGGAAAAGTATTAATTGCTATTGATGCATGATTTTGAAGCTATATATACAATTTAAAAAAATATTTTGAGGAAAAATTTGGTATCAACAATGGTCACACTTGGAACCGGGATAGCATATCCTTTAATATCCCTTGTGAACAAATGGTTAATATCACTAAGACAAAAATCTGTCTTAAGGGCCCCACCAATGATATACCAATTTGGTCTCTAAATAAGAAAGGCTTCTTCACAACCAAATCATGTTACACTCTAATGGAAACCCCTATAATCACAAACATGGAATTTGATTGGATTTGGAACCTGAACTGCCCCAACAAAATAAAATACTTCTTATGGCAATGCCTTCATGACAGAATCCCTTGAAGAAAATACCTTTCACAAATTTGGCTAAACATTGATCCTATCTGCCCCATTTTTAAATGTCAAAATAAAGAATCTATAATCCATATTTTTCTAGAATGCAAAGCTGTCGAACAATTATGGACTTGTCTACGGTGGCAAAACCACTATAATATAAATGGAAAACACTGGCTCCTCCAAGTAAAGGACTTTAACTATCCTCACAACAAACATATAAATTGGACCTCCTACTTCCCTTTTGTCATTTGGCATATTGGGATAAATAGAAATAACAACAATTAAAACAACACTGCCAACCCTATCAATGATTCTCTAATAACACAAAGAGCATCAGAATTCAAATTGCTTATTTAAAAGAGTTTTATAACACCCCCAAAAGTACCCATTAAAATAAATTGGTATAAACCTCCAAGAGGCTGGTTTAAACTAAATGTTGATGCCAGCTTCAACAACCATAACCAGAATTGTGGCCTAGGTGGTGTTTTCAGGAATACCAACAAAAATTAGGTAGTTGGATTTGCAAAATCCACACATGCAAATGGCTCACTAGAAGAAGAAATGAGAGCTCTAAGGGAAGGACTTAGAACATCAAAGGAATGGAATCTATTTCCCCTTGAAATAGAGACAGATTCCACGGAGGTAATCCAGGCCATGCAGGAAGGTAATAAATTTTTTAATACAATTGTAAATGATTGCAGGTGGTTCATGCACCGGCAGAAGGTAATCCTCTAGCACACCTTCAGGCAAGGGAATAGGACAGCTCACCAACTAGCAAAGAAGATCAAGAACATGGAAACCCAAGCTTTTGAAGTACATGGAAGAAGTGATGATCAGTGGAGAAGGAAAAAAGTTTTTGTTGAACCACCAGCTGATGTAATATGTTTTGTGGAAAGTGAAAGACTAGAACAACCTATTTTTGAAAAATTACTATCTCATGACGCTTGCCAAAAGTTAGCAAGCCTAGAAAATCAATGTGTCCTACGGGACACATACTATGACATTCATGTACTGAATGTTCCTTAAATATTAACATATATATTACCTGTTTGCTCAAAAAAAAAAATACTACATTTGATTATTCATGTTGTAAGTTATGAAAAATAGTTTACATAACTTGGCATACATGTGCAATGCACGTGCCAAGAAACTAGAGAAGAAAAATAAGCAATGCAATATTATTTATTACGACATACACAAATTGATATGAGTCATGCTAGATTCTGTCCTAAATAACTATTTCAACAAAGTGAAAGTCTTTCTAGGATTAAGCAGCCCTCACCTTATTTTTAGAGGATACGAGAACAACAAAATCTTAAATAACAACCTAGAATAGAAAGGAGTTAAGAATAAATAAAATTTGAACTATGTATTTATTAAAGAAAAAAATAAGCAGAGAAAGAAGACTAGGCTAGAGAAACATTGACTGAGGAGGACTAGTAGTAGAAAGGTTTTGTATATTGATGATTGAGAAATGAGAGAGTAATGATGGTTATTGTGATGACCCGACGTAGCCCCATTCTCCCATTTATCGCCTCTTCCATGTTCATTTGAGTTTATGCGACTTGTCGAGGTGGTTGGTTTGGTTCCGAGGATGATTCATAGAGAATTAGGACACTTAATCACAAGGTTGGGAGTTTAAGTTGAAAGTGTTAACCGGAGGTGGAATTTTTTGTAGGCGACTCATGAATGGATTTTTCATTGTCCCGATAGCTTCGTATGGTGATTTTAGACTTAGGAGTATGTTTGGATATTAATTTGGAGGTCCATAAGTAGTTTTGGCTTGAATTGGCGAAAGTTGAAAAGTTGAAGGTTTGGAATGTTGAGAGGTTTGACCGAGAATTGACTTTATTGATATCGGGCTCAGATTTTGGTTCCGAGAGTTGGAGTAGGTCCGGTGTATCATTTATTACTTGTGTATAAAATTTGAGACCAATGGGAGTTAGTTTGATATGTCTCGGTATTAGTTTTAGAATTTGAAAGTTCATTAGTTTCACTAGGCTTGAATTGGAGTGCAATTCATGATTTTGATATTGTTGATATGATTTGAGGCTTCGACTAAGTTCGTATCATATTTTAGGACCTGTTGGTATGTTTAGATGAGGTCTCGGGGGCCCCGGGTGTGATTCGGACAAAGTTCGATTTCATTTTGGTCATATAGAATTGTTGATCTGATAGCTGATGCATTCTTCATCACGTTCGCGACATGGTATCACGTTTGCGTATTGTTATTCAGTAGCAGGAGATTTTTTTTTCTCCGTGTTTGGGAAGAGAAGACGCATTCATGAAGGTATAGTGGGTCTATGCATCGCGATCGCGAGAAAGGGGTCGCATTCGCGGAGAAGGATAAGGCTGACTTGGGCACATGCCTTAAGCCTTCGCGTTCACAGTGAGGGAGAGGCGTTCCCGTAGGCAAAGTACTGTGAGACATCGCTTTAGCGACAGGGACATCACGTTCGCAACAGAGGAATTGGCAGCCAGGGAGATTTTTGCTTCGCGTTCGCGATGAAGGAAGAATTGGGCAGAATATTCAAAACCCAAATCGAGGGTCAGAGTTATTATTTCATATTTTGAGTTGTAGAGCTCGGTTTTGGGTAATATTGGAGGATATTTTCACGTCATTGATCGGGGTAAGTATTTTTGACTCAGATTTATTATTATTTCATGATTCCATCTTATTTTTAGCATCTAATTAGTGGATTTAAAGTTTAAAATGGGGGATTTTGCGGAAACTTTTCAAAAATAAAAAATGAAGGTTTGAAGGTCGATTTGAGGTAGAAAATTGATGATTTTTGTATGGTTGGATACGTAATCGAATGGGTGTCATATATTTTTGAAGTTTGTCAGTTTTCGAGGTGCGACCCTGGGTTGACTTTTTGGTTTTCGTTAAAGGACTTAGCTTTATCGTATAGAATCGATTCCTTTTAGCTTGTATTGATTATATTAAGTTGTTTGTCACTAGTTACAGACCATTCGGAGGCTGATTCACAAGGCAAGGGTTTGTTGGAGTAGTGAGTTGTGCGCTTTGAGATAAGTAACACTGCTAAAATTGGAGCTGAGGGTATAAATCTTGGAGAACGTGTTGTATGGTGTGTGTCGGGATGATGCACATGCTAGGTGACGGATGTGTGGGCGTGCACCGTGGTAATCATGATCCGGTTAGATTCTTATGATATGTTGATACTACATGTTAGAGTAATGGGGCTTTGATTCATGTTACAAATCATGTTTAGGCTATATGCCAATTTGATTGAGACTCACTAAGGTTATTTGTACTGTTTTGAGGTATCTACTTTAACTGTTATTATGTACTGAATCATGATCCTTAATTTACATATCATATCTCAGTCTCTGTTATCATTTACTATTAATCACATGTTATTATTGTTTGGGCTGAGTAAAATGAGATTGTGACCTCTTGAGACTCCAGACATTGGGGTACTACCAACCCAGCCGGTTGCAGCCACTTCTCAAGGCGGGGAAGCTGCTAAAACTCCCGCCGCCCGTACTCCATAGCAAGTAGCTTAGGGACTCCAGACATTGGGGTACTACCAACACAGCCGGTTGCAGCTTCTCGCGCCCAGATTTTCCCACCTATGAGTGTTGAGGATCAGAGGAGGTTGGAGCGGTTTTGGAGGCTTCATCCTATAGAGTTCAATGAGGCATAGTTAGATGATGCTAAGAATTTTATAAATATGTGCCATCAGATCCTTCGCGCACTGGTATTTTGGAGACCCGTGGAGTTTCATTACTACTTTTTAGCTAAAAGGGTAGCCTACAGATGGTGGGAGGCCTATGAGTTGGGTACGGCAGATTATACAGCACCGCTTACATGTCATGAGTTCTCGGTTCTCTTCTTAGAGATGTTACTCCCAAAAAATCATAGAGAGGAGTTTTGTAGGCAATTTGAGTAGATGCACAAGGAGGGTATGAACGTGACTCAATATGAGATGCGATTTGCAGAGTTCGCTTGTCACGTGGTATGGTTGATTCCCGTTGAAAGGGAGAAGATTAAGAGGTTCATTTATGTCCTCAAGTATGTTTTACGCTTCATTATGGATCAAGTGGTGGCGATGGGTGTGTGGTTTGACCTGGTAGTCAAAATTGCTAAAAGCTTAGAGCTGGTTCGCAATCAGGAGAATGAGGAGTGGGAGGCCAAGAGGCCTCGTAGTTCATGTGGTTTTAGCAAGGCCTCATCTAGAGGACAGTCGCATAACATCAAGGGTCATCCTTATAGTCCCTCTTAGATGGCTCGTTCGGTTCATCGTGGTGTATCAGCTAGCCATGGTTCATAGAGTGCTCATTTAATCAATGATCTTTCATTGCTCTCCTAACTCAGAGTTCATTGTGTGTACGTTAGTTTAGGGTTCATTAGTACCTGGTTGTTTTAGTGGTTATTCTAGTTATGGGTGTCCGGTTCAGTCCCCGCCGCCCTTTATAGATCAGGGCTGATACGAGTGTGGAGAATTGGGGCATGTAAGGAGGTATTTCCCCCGTCTTATGGAAGGTCTAGTTCAGTAGAGGGTTCGTACTATAAATTCTATTCCATGTACTTCACCACCCGATCAGCCAACTCGGGGTGGGACTCAGGCCGCTCGAGTTCGCCCTAGAGGAGGAGGTCGATAAGGTGGTGTTTAGGCTCGATGCTATGCATTTTCCGAAGACCAGAGGCAGTTTCTACAAACGCAGTGATCAAAGGTATCGTTTCTGCATGCCATAGGGATGCTTCCATATTATTTTACCTTGGTTACACTTATTCATATGTATCCTCGTACTTTGCTCACTATTTGGATATGCCTCGTGATTCTATAGTTATGACTTTTTATGTATCTAAACTAGTGGATAATACTATTAATTTGGACCGTGTGTATCGGCCGTGTGTGGTGACTATTACGGGATTTGAGATGAGAGGGGGTCTTTTACTGCTTAGTATGGTTGATTTTGATGTTACTTTGGGTGTGGATTGGTTGTCACTATGTCATGATATCATGGATTGTCATGCTAAGATCGTGACATTGGCAATGTCGGTATTGCCTAGATTGAGTGATTTCATATTTGAAGGCTCAAGGAATGGTTGAGAAGGGATGTTTTGCATATTAGACCTTTGAGAGAGATGTTAGTGCTGATACTCCCACCATTGAGTCTATTCCTGTAGTGAGAGACGTTCCAGATGTGTTTCCTGTAGATGTGTCGGGCATGCCACTCGACAGGAACATTTATTTTGGTATTGACTTTGTGCTAGGCAATCAACCCATCTTTATTCCTCCGTATCGTATGGAACCAGTAGAGTTGAATGAATTGAAAGAACAAATTCAAGAGCTTCTTGATAAGGGATTCATTAGGCTTAGTGTGTCGCCTTAAGGTGCACTGGTTCTGATTGGAAGATTAAGGATGGTACTATGTGGATATGTATTGGTTACAGGCAGTTGAACAAAGTTATAATTAAGAGCAAGTATGCACTACCACGCATTGATGACTTATTTGACCATCTTCAAGGTGCTAAGGTGTTCTATAAGATTGATTTGTGGTCTGGGTATCGCTATTTAAGATTCGAGATTCTGATATTCTACAGACGGCATTCAGGACTTTCTATGGTCACTACGAGTTTCTTGTTATGTCTTTTGGGATGACCAATCCCCCATGGGCATTTATGCATCTAATGAACATCATATTCAAGCCATATCTTGATTCTTTTGTCTTAGTGTTTATTGATTATATATTGGTGTACTCACGCAGCAAGAAGGATCATGAGCAACATCCAATTATTTTACTCTAGACGTTGAGGGACAAGAAGCTATATGCTAAATTCTCCGATTGTGATTTTTTTTCCTATACAGTCTTCGGCTACTGAGATTCAGAGTTTTTCTTTTCTTGGCCGGATATTATTGCCTTTTTTTGGAGGGTTTCTCATCCATTGTTACACCATTGACTAGATTGACCCAGAAGGGTGCTACATTCCGATGTTTTGATGAGTCTGAGGAGAGCTTTCAGAAGCTCAAGACTGCCTTGACCACAACTCTTATTTTAGTTTTGCCATCAACGTCATGTTCGTATACGATTTATTGTGATGTTTCTCAAATTGGTATTGGCTTTGTCTTGTTGCAGGAGGGTAGGGTGATCGCTTATGCTTCATTCTAGTTAAAGCCCCATAAGAAGAACTACCCCGTTCTTGACTTAGAGTTGGCAAACATTGTTCATGCATTGAAGATTTGGAGGCATTACCTTTACGGCGTATGTTGTGAGGTATTTACAAATTATCGAAGTCTAGATCACTTGTTTAAACAGAAGGATATAAATTTGAGCCAGCAAAAGTGGTTAGAGCTTTAAAAGAATATGTCATCACCATTTTGTATCATCCCAAGAAGGCCAATGTGGTGGCGATGCCTTGAGCAGAAATGATGTGAGTATGGGTAGCCTTGTGTATATTCCAATTGGTGAGAGACCGCTAGAATCAGATGTTCAGGCTTTGGCCAATTAGTTTATGAGGTTAGATGTTTCAAAGCCTAGTCAATTCTAGCCTGTGTGGTTTCTCGGTTTTTTTTGTATGAGCGCTTTGGAGAGCGTCAGTTTGATGACCCCATTCTCTTGTTCTTAAGGACACGGTGTAACACAATGATGCCCAGGAGGTTTCTATTGGATATGATGGGATGTTGCAGATGCAGGGTCGGAGTTGTGTGCCCAATGTGGATGGGTTGCGTAATTTGATTCTTGAGGAGGCCCACAGTCTGCAGTATTGCATTCATTCGCGCGCCGCAAAGATGTATCAGGATTTGAACCAACACTCTTGGTGGAGATGAATAAAGAAAGATATAGTGCAGTATGTGGCTCGGTGTTTGAACTGTTAGCAGGATAAGTACAAACATTAAATATCTGGCGGTTTGCTTCATAGGCATGAGATTCCTGAGTGGAAGTGGGAGAGTTTTACCACAAACTTTGTTATTGGACTCCCACAGAGTTTGAAGAAATTTGATGCAGTTTTGGTGATTAAGGACTGTGTTACACCCCACATTTTTGTACATGAGAGTACGTCAGAAGTCAATTGATGTAAGCTCAAATATGATATCACCTTTGAAAGTACATAAATTAATTTAATGATGTTACCATGGAAGTTACAAATATATAAGATCATGGATAACAAGTACCAAGAGGGTTGAAAGTCTTAGAAGCTTAATGAGTTGAAGAAATTAGGTTTCATCGACAATTGACAAGTTGGGAATATTATAACATGTACTTTTAATGTGTGATTAGGGTTCTTTACATGATAAGGAGGTTATGTTACGAGTTATGTTAGTCTTATAATAGTCGTGTGTTATGTTTTGAAGTCAAGCGAGTTGTGGAACAAAAGTTGGCAAAGGTCGACACAAGTTGCATTCATAAATGTGCTGAGAATTAGGTCAAATGTAGATGCGCTTTTCTCCCATTATATTTGAACCTAATGAATTATTCACCTACCAAAATGAATATATACGAGTCTAATTTCTAATGCATTAAACCATTTGTCAATATGGCATTGGAGTAGAGAGATATTCGTGTTTTCACGAGACTGCGCAGACCGGTAGGTGACAAGTAGGTGCATCACCTACTTGACAAAAGGAGAGGCCTCAATTAAAAGCTCCTAAAGTCGTCCAAGAGGGGACTTTTAAGGGCTTATTAACTCATTTATTTCACTTGTGTTTCATACCAATAAAACAATATTGAACCCCTGGAACTCCTCTCCAAAAATCCCACACAAACCCTAGGTTATTTCGGGTGTTAGGATGTGATTATAGTGCCGAAAACCCCGTACATGCTAGTTTCTCTTTCTACTTCTTGTAGCTGCGTTGGGGGGATGATATTTGATGGATAAGGTCTAGGTTTTGTGGGTTCTACTCATTCCAAGGTAAATTTATGCTTCTCCTTCCATTATTTGTGCTTGTACGAGTTGTAACTCGTTCGTAAAGACTAGACCTAGCGTGATTCGAAAGAGTGGTATGTTGTTTGTTGTTGCGTCACTATTGTCTGGTTGTAAACTTATTTTTATGTTTAATTAACGGATTTTTTATAGGATAAGAGGCTTAACTATCTATTGTTGGTTGTGTTGCTCAATTTGACAGAAAAGACAAGTTGAAACGTGTTTTAGTAACTTGAAAAATCATTTTTGAGTTGCTGAACTCGTGGGACTGTTTTGTGGGCTGTTTCGTGTTGCTGTTTGGTTGTCTCATTTGCTACTGTTTTATGGAGTTTGGGAGAATAAAGGGTGTGGATAAACATCACATAATGGCAGAGTGGTTAGCTAGTCGTTCGTCGATACATTTTCGGGTTGTTTGACAATACTAGGGTTGTCGTTTTGTGTATAACCTGATTGGGGTGTGTAGGCTAATTTGTGGTATTTTGTTATGGATATAAGGTTGGAAAATGATGTATACATGTTGTTATTATAGTGTTGTTGTTGGTGTTTTGTCGAATTGGGAGGTAGTAAATATTATAGGGGAGATGCTGCCCGTTTTATTATAAAATAAGCTTGTCGTTCGTTGTGCGATAGTTGTACCATCAGAAATTTGATGATAGTATTGTTATCCTTGTTGTATATTAAGGTGAAACGAGACGAGTTTAACGTGGTTATTGGACAGATTTTGATTAGGTATGTTAAGGCTAAATATTTCCTTCATTTTGGCATGATCCCATAATAACATGTGTTTAATAACGAGACATATAGACAAGTTTGTATTCCTGCACTTATGTACATTATCCTAGTCTCATAAGTTACAGTATTCTCCCTTATCGGGACTTTATATTCAGTTTGGAAATGTCTTCTTTCAGCCATGAGAGCAGAGAGTCTATATATAAACAGAATTATAGTATTTTCACTAACACCGATCTATAAATTTTGGGCAGGCCCCTATTAGGCAACCTCTAATCAGATGGTAAGTTATATACTGGGCCTTTTTTAGTGGAGCGCCTATGAGCGAGTCTAAATTGCCGAGATACAGAGCCCAGTATGGCTGAGCGCCTATGAGCGAGCCTACTACGGTAGAGCAGTTAAATATACTGAGCCTTATAAGGTTGGACATCTATTTTACTTACTATATTGAGAGAGTTGAAATGAGACCATAATTTGGAAGTCTCCCCCGACCGAGACCTAGATTGAAACATAACCGAGTACGTCAAAATTAAGAAAGGGAAGACCTACCCCCCCCCCCCCAGAGCCAGAACACAGGCGCCGACTTCATGCGGTTTTCGAATTGCAATGGAAAGAAAATAGGAGGTTTCCCTCTTTCGGGTATAGGCTTTCCCGATTGATTGGATGGCGGCAACTTGCTTGGTCCCGCTTATGTGGTCAAATCAATACGTTATAAGAAGAAAGATTGGAATATCAATCTTATCGAGATCATCGATCTCATACCAAATCCCATCAAAACTAAGTCGGAAGGAGGGCTTTGGGCAAAGAGAAACTCGAAAGTACGTTACTTCAGTCCCAGTACTGAAAGAGGTGACTTCAGGAGTGGATTTCTTAAGAAAAGACTTAGTTTACTTCCTACAAATTGCTTATGTAAGAACTAGTAGAAAGAAAGGAATTAAAAAAAAAATAAGGCAACATTGACATTGAATGAGAATGCTTGAATGGGGATCATCTTAGCAATTGACTATGTTCTCTCAAGCACCCTAGTATACTCTACTTGTTCACCTGTGTCGGTTTGGGGTAGTATCAACAGATAAGCATATCTTCAGATTATCTTTGATTCCCAATTACTTTCAGTTGTTATTTTTAGAAGATTCAGAATATGATCTTATCAGCCTAAGTTGAGGGTTACCCCTCCAGAGTTCACTGTTACAGTGTGGTACGCTCTGGCTAAGTAACGCACCGGGTGCTGGCCACACCTCTTCAGGTTTGGGGCATGACAAACTTGGTATTAGAGCAGTTATACCCTAGGGAGTCTACAAACACTCTCCAGTAGAGCCTTGTTTATAGATGTGTTGTGCACCACATTATATAAACAGGAAGCTACAAGGTATTTAGGAGTACGTTATCCTTCTTTCAAATCCAAATTGTGCTATAGAGCTGAGTCATAAGAGTTCAAGACAGGGCTTATGTTCGCCAATGATATAGAGATACTTACAATTAGACAAATTACAGCTAGCCAGAGGGATACTACAACAGCAGGTAATGACACTAGGAGAGAGAGAATTCTTGATAATGTGGCCCAGTTTGAGGCCCTATCAGATCGTGCATACCAGATATGCGAATTTCCTACTTCAGACCCTAAGACGAGAATATCTAATATACCCCACGAATAGCAGGCCATGATATTATTAGAAGGTAAAAGTATAAGTTTCTACAGATAACATAAGCAATGTGAAGAAGGGTACGGGGTACCCAGTTAATGAAGATTATCCAAATTTCCAATTAAGACAGAGATATATAAGGCTTCTAAGTTACCTTCAATAGTAATAGAGGTATGTACAATTGGCCCCACCCATCTCAGTTATGCCCTATGAGAGGTAACATATATAATTTATGAGAAGGATTGAATATCTGGATCCAGCTTGGGTTAGTGTAACCCAAAATGCTAGATTGAGCCAGGGAAGTTAAAAGTGAAACAGTGTTTTGTCGAGGTTTTCGGAATAATGTGATAGACAAAAATATTAGCAAGATAATAAGAAGAGAGTAAATGAAGCATTATGTGTAAGGTGTGGAATGAGTGATAACTGTAAATCCAAATTAATATGGTAGGATAACAAAGTCTATGGTTAAGTAAAGGAAAAGACAAGAGGATACAAGCCTTGAGACAATAAAAGAGTTTAAGAAATGAGTTGATGAGTCCAACGTGATTACCAGAAGGAAAAGTTAGACCCCCGGAGTAATAGAAATCAGTACGAGCTAGTGAACAAGATAAACCGAACATGAATTAGGGACCAGAGGATTAGACCATAGTCTACATCGTGTGAATTTCAGAGATCGCTTTCCGGCAATAATAGAATGAACGACAGAATAATAACCTTTAAAGGTCATTCAAGAGGACGCTTCTCTAAAGCAAGCATTGTGAGTATAGTCAAGCTTAAGGGACGAATGGAGTAATATTTAGTACTCCCTCCATTTCAAATTTATATAGCTTACTTTTCGTTTTAATCTGTACCAAAAAGAATTTCTCTTTCTATATTTAGTAACTTTTAACTCCAACTTTCCATATGGTATATTTCATACTACAAGATTCAAGGATATTTGGTACATTATACACATTAAATTTGAGGTCACAAGATTTAAAAAATTTCATACTTTTTTAAGCTTTGTGCGGAGTCAAACTAAGACACATAAATTGAAATAGAAGAAATATAATATAGTATTATATAATTTTACATGATACAAGAAATTTCGCCTTTAAGATCAAACAAGGTAATAAGATACACACTCCCAATAAAATACAGACAATTCCCCATTTTTTTCCTCTTGGTCTTGCATCACTTTCCAACTTTTTTGCGTCTATAAATATGCACAAAGCTGTTCAAGCTAAATCCACCCAAACTCTCCTTTCTTTTTGCTCATTTCTTCTGCAAAGCAATATATATTCCAGCCATGACGAGCTCTCCCCAGTTTTTGCATGGGGTGAACTATGCAGCGCCACGAAGCTTTGGGACGTTACTAAAAGCAAACCTAAAAGAGACCCTGTTCCCAGATGATCCATTCCATGAAATCAAGAAGGAACCAATTTCACGAAGATTTTTAAAGGGGGCTCAATATTTTGTTCCAATTTTTGAATGGCTGCCAAAGTACAGTTTCAAGCTCTTCAAGTATGATCTTCTTGCTGGAATCACTATTGCTAGCCTTGCCATTCCTCAAGGGATAAGCTATGCCAAACTCGCTAACATTCCTCCAATCATCGGACTCTGTAAGCTACTTATAAGAGTATTGTATTGTTTTTTCCTATATATTGACACGTCGTACCAAAAGATGTATTGTAGGTACAACTAACAATATTTTGATTAAAAGATTGAGTCTAAATATTTCTGTTATTAACTAAAGACGGGAGTTGCATGCATGCAGATTCGAGCTTTGTTCCTCCTCTTATTTATGCGGTTTTTGGAAGTTCAAAGCACCTTGCTGTGGGGACGGTGGCTGCTTGCTCATTGCTTATTGCTGCAATCATTGAAGAAAAAGTGAACGCTAACGATAATATGCCGTTGTATCTTAGTTTGGTGTTCACGGCCACTCTTTTCTCTGGTTTGGTTCAGACTGCTCTGGGTTTGCTAAGGTATAAATGAACCAAGTTACGCGCACACATGACCACCACCTTCCCTAAACTAGCTAGCTCTTTGATTAATAAGTACTAAAAGAAATATATAAGTACAATTTATTTTGTTTGTGTAGACTTGGGATTTTGGTAGATTTTCTATCACATTCAACCATAACTGGATTTATGGGAGGGACAGCAATAATTATTTGCTTGCAGCAACTGAAGGGCATGCTTGGTTTGAAGCATTTTACTACCCATACTGATGTGGTTTCTGTCTTACGTGCTATCTTCCACAACAGAAAAGAGGTTGTCATTCTATACTCCTTATTGTATCTATTAGATTAAGTGAATAGCCATGCACAGTCTCAATGAGACCCTTGGGGATACTTCTACCCACAATATATATTCCTGTTATTGAATTTTTTTTTTTTGTGTGTGTGCGTATTCGAACAGTGGAAGTGGGAGAGTGCAGTTGTTGGAATAATCTTCCTTACTTTCCTGCAATTCACTAGATTTGTGGTGAGTGTTTCCTATTGTTATATATGTGAAAATAAGTGTTCTCACAGATCATGTATACAAGAAAAAATAATGCTTCTTTGCAGAAAAACAAGAAACCAAAGCTATTTTGGGTTTCAGCCATAGCTCCAATGGTCACTGTAATTGTCGGCTGCCTTTTTGCTTACTTCGCCCATGCTGAGAAACATGGCATCCAAATCGTAAGCCTTTAATTTCCTTCTCCCCCACCCCAAAATGAATTTATATTAAGTACGGTAGAACATATAGAAAAGCTGACAAATGTGGGCCGACTAGGAAAGGAAGAGTAGAAAGAGAATCACGGAAATATACAAAATTTGAGGAAGATTTAAGGTGATTTCAGTTATTTCTAATTTGCCGTAAAATATTTTAGTAGAATCGAGTTAAAACTTCCTTTATGACACAGGTATACACAGGGAATACTAATAAGTCTGGGCGGATGTAGTGTATATTTAACGGGTTTAATTGAGCCCGTAACTTTCAACACGGAGTAAAATTTTATGTGTAAAAATTCGTTAAAATTTCTAAAATAGTAAATATGAACTCAATAACTTTATAAATATAGTGGGTTCAATGCTAAAAAATTTCAAATTTAAATTCTGAATCCGACTTATAAGTAGTTTTATGTTTCGGTTTGTCAAAGGAAATAGTTTGAGAACAGGAAGAGACGCATAAGGAGAGACAAAAATTAAAGAATTTGCAAGTGTTAGAGTCATGTTTGGAAAAGATTGCTAAGATCTTTTTGAATTCTCTCTTAAGGGTTGTTGGAGAATGACTATTGAGGTGTGTATGGCAACGTTTCACTAATTTATCACCGAGACAAATCCCTTTTACAATACTTATGTAAGTGGACTCCCACCTAACTAGCTATAGGAAGAGCCAATTTTGACATTTCGAGAATTAGACTTGAAGTATGCAAGTTATGTCCACCGACGGATATGCATGGACAAGATCACTAAAAATCTTGTAGAAAACGCAACACTAGCTAACTCTTTCTTTTCTGTGGTCACAGCACTTCGTCTCATATTTTTGACTGAATATTTACAGGTTGGACATTTGAGTAAAGGAATAAATCCTTCTTCCATTCATCTTTTAAATTTCGATCCCAAGTATATATCAGCACCTATAAAAGCAGGAGTCATCGCAGCAATGATATCTCTAGCTGTAAGTACACCTTTTATCCATACATACGAGCTCCCTTTATCTGATTTGTCAATCATAAAAAACGTACGTGTTTACTAAGTTTGTATGGAATATTTTCTAGGAGGGAATAGCCATCGGACGGAGTTTCGCCATCATCAAAAATGAACAAATTGATGGCAACAAGGAAATGATTGCCATTGGCCTCATGAACATTTTTGGATCTTTCGCTTCATGCTACTTGACCACGGGTAATTAGTAGTGGCAAAATTATTTAAAAAAATAGTTAACCATTCATATTATTCTCTAAAGAATAGGTTGAGTAATGAATTTTTGAAAAACAGATCAAATATGAATAAGAATTATATTATTTTAAAAAAATGGATAACTAATGTGTTTAACTTTTACATTTGTAATACTTCAAATTGGGGAGACTAGAAATTCTCTCAAAAGTGATCATGTTCAAGAAACATTAAATATACTCATATTATTCGCCGATTAACCTATTTTTTATCAACATTAAATATGAGTCGGGTCGGATAATTTATCTGTTTTTTCGTTACCCATTTTCGACCCATCCCATACCCGATCTGATATGACCCGCTCATTTGTCACCCATACTGGTAATTATTCACTAAAATCAAGAGTAAAATTTACCGAGATATAGGATGCGTTCGCTATAGATCAATTTTCTCATGTTTGGTTTGGTTATATATTTTCAGATAATATTTTCTCATGAACTTGTTTTTCTTCCATTGTAGAAAATTGACTTCCCTACCGGGAGGGAATTCATTTTTCAAAACTCATTTTCAACCTCTCCTGCCCTATTCCCCTTCTCAGCCCCGCCCTCAAGGAAGATACTTTTCTTGGTACCAAATACACCATAGTTGTCAGGACCAGTCTCGTGATGGAAACTGTACCTACTGGATAAGAAAACTAATTAGATTATTGGCATCGGTGGATTTACGACGGGCAAGAGATTCAGTTGAATCTCTTGCTTTCCTCCCAAACAAAGTATATATATGAAAAATGGTTACTCCCTCTACTCTGCTTTAGAAAAACCTATTACTGGTTTTGTAAAACTTTTCAAATGTTTTCGATTGTTAACTATGATATGTAATAATTTTTATGTGGTTTCTAATTATGTAAATTTTATTATAAATTTTTTGAAAATCTTATACCCGTATTTATGTAGAAAATTAGTCAATTTGATCACGAAAAGATTCACATGACCTAGAACGAGGAGAGTAATATACTATGTAATAAGATCTGTCATCCTAACCCATTTGTTTTAGATTATTCTAGATTCATCTCTGTCAGACAATACTTAATGAACTTGCTTCTGGGGAAAAGTATATTTACACCATAAAATAAAATTAAAACATGTAGTAGTAGTAAATAAGCAATAATGATGGAAGTTGTATTTTCAGGGCCATTTTCTAAAACAGCAGTGAATTTCAACGCTGGATGCAAGACTGCAATGTCAAACGTGGTAATGTCAATATGCATGATGCTAACCCTTTTGTTCTTGGCTCCTCTGTTTAGTTACACACCATTGGTCTCTCTCTCCGCCATCATCATGTCTGCAATGCTTGGCTTAATTGACTATGACAAGGCATATCACCTCTTCAAGACAGACAAGTTTGATTTCTGTATTTGCATGGCTGCCTTTTTTGGTGTTTCCTTCATAAGCATGGACATTGGCCTAATGTTATCCGTAAGCACTACACTTTTCAATTACATATTACTATATTAATAACAAATTAAAATTTTGTTTAAATTTTTTCCGGGGCTTTTAATTTCTAGGTTGGACTTGCCTTAATTAGAGCACTTCTATATATAGCAAGGCCTGCTACTTGCAAGCTTGGACTCATATCAGAAACTGGATTGTATCGCGATGTGGAGCAGTATCCAGATGCAAATGGAATTGCAGGGATTTTGATTCTGAAGCTTGGTTCTCCTATATACTTTGCAAATTGCAATTACATCAGAGAAAGGTTTTTAATTTGTTTTATTTTCTCTCAAACAAGTGCTTCTGATAGCGAACATGATCATTCTTTGATTGATTGCGCAGGATTCTTAGATGGATCAGAGATGAGCGTTCTCTTACCATTTCTGAAGGAAATGAAATTGAATTCTTATTACTTGAATTAGGAGGTACTCCTATAAATTAGCAAGAAGAAGGAGAAATTTGGATGTTTCCTTCTTTTTCTATTATAATAATGCAATGGTAATGTAACTGAATCAGAACCTTATGCCAACAGGTATTACATCCATTGACATAACGGGTGTTGAAACGTTATTAGAAATTCGAAGGTGCGTAGAAGCAAAAGGGATCAAGGTAAATTCAAACTCTCATTTATTTTTTTCCATTTACTTTTTGGGCACGGTATAGGAAGTCCATAAATTTCTAAATACTTACATTTCTTCTCTGGCCTTTTCAATTCTTTAATTTGTAGATGATTTTGGTTAATCCGAGGTTGGGAGTCTTGGAAAAGTTGATGGTGACAGAGTCAATAGACCCCGTTACAAAAGAATCTGTCTTCTTAACCATAGAAGACGCAATCGATGCTTGCAGATTTTCACTCAAATGTTCAGATCAAATGAAAAGAGAAAACCTTGCAATAGTTTAGCATTTTGGTTGTGTTAAAAAAATCTCCAAAGTTTAATATACAAGTTGCTTTTTCCAAATGATTGATTTGTGTTTACCTTGAAAATGGTAATTACAATTATATATAATTTTGTGGTTCTAAAAATATGTGATTTATTTTAATACTAGTTGTTACGCAATAGACGCTAAGTGTGAGCTAGAAAAATGAGATAAAAGCGAGGTACAAAGGTGATACGCAAATCAAGCAGTGGTGAGACGGGGTCTCGAGCGGGCCGAAGCTCGGCCTCGAGGTCGAGCTAGTATGCCTAGCTGGGGGCGATCGATGGAGGATTAACAGTATGGAGGGCTTCGAAGATGGCCTTTTATGATCAATAATGAGCAATAAATGAAGAACAATTAATAAAATATAATAAATGGAAGCAATAAATCTGTGGAACAATTGTAGAGTGTGTTTAAGTTAGAGAGCAGAGAATGTTCTTGTTCTTGTATTGAATATCATGTATCTAAAAAATGATAAGGGTCCCCTTTATATAGGAGGGAGAACCCAACATAGTACATGTGTAATTATTACAAAGAAGTACAGCTGGTACATCTATTTAATGTCACCATACGGACTTGTACTATTCTTGCAGACTTGGTCTGCTCTAACCACGTGCCTTTTTGAAACTTCCTGCTTTTCCATGATAGTCACCGATTTGTACCACCCCGAGGTCGAGTGTGGGGAATCCTCGATATGCTCCCTCGGTGTCGAACCTTGAACTGTGCCTCGAGCCCTCTGAAGAGGGGCTATGGAATTCCATAATGATCATAAAATCGGACTCTTCGATTTTAGCCGTATACAAATAGTCCCACGTTTCTTAGAATGAAATGATAAGAAACGGTCTTGAATTCTTGCCTCTTCGATATCCCCATTATGACGTCAGCCTCGTCAGAACATTAAATGACGTGACATAAGGGCTGCGCAGAGGTCGCTGTCAGCACGATTCTCGAGAAGCCCATGAACCGCTATCGGTTCGACCTTTTCGCTTCTCAAACATTCCCAAACGGCTTCTTTAAATACTTCATTTGTTTGCATTTCACACTTTTTACAACATCTTCAAAACTTAGCTAACAATTTTCTGCCTTCCATCTTCTCTCTGTGCTTGCTTCTTCGTCCTCCTTCTTTGAAACTCAGTTACAATCATGGCCAAAACCTCCAAAATAGTACCTCAAAAGGAGGGAACCACTTCCTCGTCACGCCCGTCTAAGGGAAAATCGAGAAATACTCCTAGTATCGAGCAATGCATTCCTGGTCCCTTTGACACTATCACTTATTTTACCATCAAGAAACCCCCTTCTACACCGGGCCGATGAGAGCCCATGTCTCGGTACATAAGTGTGGTGACCGATACAAAGAAAGTAAAGGTAGACTTTCGGTGGAGAGAGGCGGTGTAAGTATAAATCCCCAAGGCTGAGGAAAGCATAGTTACACATAAAGTTGGCTTCCTCAGTGTATACACTTATCCTTTTAGTCTAGGCCCCGTAGATTGTTCTTCTCCACCGATAGATCCGGTGATTCTCGACTTCTGTCGTCAATACTGGGTGACACTCGGTCAAATTTTTCCCTCTTTCTGGAGGATTGTATATATGATTCGATACTTCTCAAACATGGTCGAGGGAATGACTTTCACCCTCGACCACTTGGTCAGGTGGTATATCCCTCGTCTCTATCGAGAGGGTTAATCAAGCTACACCATCAATCTGCCAAGTCATTATTTGCCTGGATCGACGAGGACAAAAACCGGGGGTGGATGAGCCAGTTTGTCAGAGTTAGAACCTCGGACATCATCCCTGCTGATAGGATGTCATTCCCGGAGGAATGGAACATGAAGCATAAGTATCCCCGTATTGAGTACGTTTTATCTTTTTTCATCCGATCTAACCTCCTTCTTTCTTGATTGATTTTCCTCTGATTATGTAGCCACCGTGTGGTTCCACAGAGCGGTCCAGGACCTGCCGAGATGTATCAAACTCTTGCACTCCGCTTGTCCATATAGCAAGCGCGTTTGGCGCGATTTGGACAAGACGCGATGGCAGGCCAAGAATCATGGTAAGCCCTTATTGTTGTCATTCTCAAAATTGTTCATGAGTAATCTTCATGGAGGGGTGTTTGATATCTCGTGATTGTGCAGGCCTTGGGGAGGCCGTTTCGATGATACCGCCTACTCCTGGTGAAGAAGATGCCTCAAAACCCGCCAAGGATAAGAAGAGAAGGAAGGAGACGTCGGCGGAATCTCCAAAGTCAAAGAAACCCAAGGTCCGAAAACCTAAGACCGATGCCACGGTCTTGACTTTAGCTGCTGCAGCAATTCTTCGTATTGATGACGAAGATGACGACTGTCTCCCTTTGGTACAAAGGGTAAGATGAAGCGCCGAAGCTTCAAACGTTGTTGGGCAGAAGACTGCCGAGTCGGAGGTGGCTGATGCGGACCTACCTCATACCGAGGAGATCCTCGAGGAGGGTTTGGACGCAGTCCCCGAGCCACCCGTAGGGCAGGATATTGTCTGTGCCGATGAAATTTTGGTTGGCGATCTCGGCAGGCCTGACTCTAAAATTCTTCGGGGACGATAAGAAGCCTCGATGGAAGTTGATGTTGTAGGCGACTTTCAGTTGGGCCCGTCATTTTCTCCGGGGGAGATACGGGATGCCCAGAACAAGGATGTTTCCGATGTGGGGGCCTCTCAGGGAGAGGATCATGCATTTAAATATTACTTCATCGGTCTCGAGGAGGATACCGATCTTGATGCCCCCGTCGCTCTCGAGGAGGCTGAAAAGATTCAAAAGCAGGTGATCTTCTTGACATATTACTTGTGCTTTGAGTTTTTATTCTTGTTTTTCTAACTTCTCTCCTCTGTGTTGTAGGTCAAGAAGCTGTATGACCAAGCTTTCTCCAAGATGCAAGATGAGCTAACTTGCCGTGAGGAGGAGCTCGAGAAGCTTACATCCGAGTCAAACAAACTGAAGACTCTGCATGCCCGAAAAGACGAGGAGTTGGTCGACCTCCGGGCACGCTCAGAGAAGGCGCTCCAAGAGAGGGCCACCTTCGTTGAGCAGGTAATTTGGTACCCACGAACTTATCTTTTCTTGTCAAAACTTGGCACTAATTAGCTTGTCTTGGTGTTTGCAGATTGGGAAAAAGGATTCCCTAGTGGGGAATCTTCAAGAGAAGGTCGTGACCAAGGATGCTGAAATCCTCGAGGTGAAGCGGCAGAATGATGTCGTGGCCTCGGAGAGAGACAATCTTAAGGGAGAGCTGGCCTCAACTCAAGGTCTTCTTCGAGGCGCTCAAGAGGAGATTGTCGCACTATCCGCGGCTAAGTCTGAGGCCAATGAATTCGTGTCCTCGTACAAAAGGGACGCTGCCGCCGCAAATGATCGGGCCAGGGAGATATCCGAAGAGGCCGAGCTCAAACTGACTAAGGCTGTTGCTCGTGCCCGTTTACATGCTAGGAGGAAAGACTTCTAGGAAGTGAATGCCAAAGGCGTCGATCTCTCAACTGAGATCGAGGAAGCCAGGGCCTTGGAGGAAGAATCAGCAGCTCCAACTACTTCAGATGAGGGCTCTAGAAGTGACTCAGGCAGTAGCGAAGGCGAAGAATAGACTTGCTTGCTGCTTTTTGCTTTTTCTTTCTTTTGTACATGGGCTCCTCGGGGAAGCTTTGTAAAATACATTTGTAAATATATTTTTTGGAATGCAAAAGATCTCTTCGTTTTACATCTTCAACTTGCCCTGCAATGTTTATGCAAAAGTTAATCTTCCAATTTGAACTTAGTTCCTTCGAGCCCGAACTTAGAGTAGCAGGAGTCCTCGAGATCGGTCTGCTCTGGTCTCAGTTATATGTTTTCCTGGGGTCGATTTAACCCTCCGATTATTCGACCTCCGCATGATAGCATCATTTTCATGATGTGTTCGCGAAATGACTGAGGTGGACCTTCCGGTACACTTCCCAAGATGTCATAACAGCTCTGTCAGAGTTGATTGTCCATTAGAGTAAATGAAAAGTCGCCGCTTTCCTTATATATATGTTTCCTCTTCATTGAGGGCTTTGCTGTTTGCAAAGCTAAGTTTTCTCTTTCGAGTTCTTTTTCTTCTCTTAGCTCTTCTGTCATTTTAGTTCAAAGCCTTTGCCCGAGCTTTCATCTTCTTTTTCTTTTTGCAAATAGTCATGGCTGCTGTGCCCAAATTTGTTCACCAGGAAGGGGAAGGTTATACCACCGCTTCACGCCCAGTCGGTCGTACACCATCGGTGCTGGTGAGTTAACCTCGAGCTGTTTCATCTCGATGAGGGATTTTACTCTGGAGAGACCTCTCGATGCTCCAGGACATCGAGAGCATGCATCGAGGTTAATTCCATCAATAGAAGAGGGATACCTCGAGGCTGTGAGAAGAGACTGTGGATGGGGAGAAGAGGTGTTGCTGCAGTACTCTCTCGGGAAGAGGGTATCATGGCCCACATAGAGATGTTCTTGAAGGTATACACGCACCCGTTTATGGTAGGCCCTCTCGAACGAGTTGTGCTCGAGTTTAGTCGAAAGTATCGAGTCACATTAGCTCAACTCCACCCGTCGTTCTGGAGGATAGTGTTGATGATACGATTCTTTGCTGGGAAGGCTGAGCTCAAGTTCACCCTCAGCCACCTCATCTGACTGTACCATCCTTTGCACTACCGAGGTTTGATCACTCTACAACATCGATCCACCAGGCCCTTTATAGTTAGTGATGATGAAGATGGGGACCGAGGGTGGATGAGTCGGTTTGTCCGAGTGAGGATTGGTGACATTATTCCCTCAGATTTCCTGTCGTTTCCCGAGAAATGGAATTTTACACGTAAGTGATATGCTGTGCGTCATCATTTTTTTCTCTTAGTGGAGTCAAACTCCGTAAGAATGCTTTCTTTCTTTTTCTGCAGCAATCTCGTGGTTGCCATATGAGGTCCCCGATCTGGCGGATTGGACTCGGAAACTAGAAGCTTGCTCGACTTACGATGAACGTAAGTGGCGAGACCTATCGAAGGGTAGATGGGAGGCAAAACATCATGGTAAGTGCCGTACAATTCCTTTCTTAAGGAACATTTCCCTTTGTGTTTATTAACTTCTTTGCCGCATGTATTGGAGAATTTTTTAAGATGAGACCATGCCCTCTTGGAGAGGAGGAAGGATCGTCGGCTTCGGGGCCGAGGAGCGATAATAAACGGAAGGAATCCCCGAGGGACGAGGATACTCATAGCGAGGCAAGGCCTGTCCGAAGGCTTAAAGAAGATGTTTCCACTAGGGAAGACCTCGTATTCATCGGCCGGTGCACGGGCGGTGATGTAGTCGAAGAGGATGGATCCACTTCGATATCTGGAGATGATAAATCTCCCAAGGCTGTTAAGCTTGTTGGATCCGAGGCTTCTCACCTCGAGGGAGAGGCTCCGCAAGAGGGGAAGAGCAAAGATCTTTTGCCGCCGTATTCTTCTCCCTTCGAAGGTACTTCAAGGGATGTTCGAGGCCAGGGGTCGTCTGGATTGAATAGAGTTCCGATCGATCACGTCCCCATTCAGAGTGGTTCAACGGGGGCCGATGGGACCAGACCAGTAGACGCGCCCTCGACCCTCGAGGAGGATCAACGGCTGTGTTCTGAGGTAAATTTTGATAAACTTTGTTGCTTTCTCGGCTTCTTATTTTTACCTTTAATATTGAAGTTTGTTTTTCATAGGCCTTCGACAAGCTTAAGTCCGAGTTGTTTCGCTGTGAGGCTAGGCTGCGAAAAGACTTGGACGGGGAGAAATCCCTCAGGCTTCTTTGTGATAAAAGAGCAAGAGAGTTGATACACCTTCGATATGAGATGAGTCGAAGGCAAAATTATGAAGGCCTCTTCGAGAGTCAGGTAATCTTTGTTCTGAGGGAATGCAGGTTTCTGCTTCCATCTTCGGAGATTAATGTTTCGATATCTCAGTTACAGAGAAAGACAGAGGACCTTGAACGCCTTTGGGGAAAGGTTGGTCGGGCTAACTTTGAATGCAACTGACTGAAGGCACAGATGGATGCTCATGTTGTGGCCAAAAGGAATGCTTTATCTAAGGCCTCCGCTCTCGAGATACAGCTCCGCAATGCCCGAGAAAACAACTTGGTACAGACGAGTAGAGTTGCTAAGCTCGATACTAACCTTTTAAAGATGAAGGCCGAGGTCGTAGACGCTCGGGCTGAAGACGAAGAGGCTCGGTCGAAGGCCGATAAGAAGGTGGCCATCTATCTGAAAGATGCTGCCAAAGCTTGCATGAAGATGAGGGGGGCTTCTGATCGAGAGAGTAGAAGCAATGAATATGCCTGATTCCTGGAGGGAAACCCTCGAGGAGATCCATGCTAGGGGATTTGATCTCTCGGAGGAGATAGAGCAGGCCAAGGCGGATGAATACGACGCCAAGTTCCTTGTATCCGACTCCTAAGATAATGAGGAAGAGGTCAATGAGGGAGCTGGTTCCCAGGAGGACGATGGAGCCGCAGTCGCTGAAGGGAAATAGGCTAGGCTTTTTCCTCCTGATTCTTTGTATAAACCTCATAAAGAGCATTGTAAATGTATCCTTGTACTATTACATATATAAAAAGAAACCTTTTGGTTTTTCCCTTTATACAAGATTTCACTTGCTTGTGTCTTTATTTCTGCTTTATATTTTGATGTTCGTTAATAATTGGTTGTTTTATCAGACCTCGAAATGGAACCCTTGGGTTTTGATGCTCGATGAGCAGTAGTTGATAGTTAACCATTTAGGGTTCAGTCCTTGAGTCAAATTTTTGTTAGAATCTAATTTTAATGATGAAAATAATAGATTTGTTATGTGTAGGTACCTCTCAAGATTGAAAGAACAATATCACTAGTGAATCCAAAATCGAGGATATTGCGGAAGAATAAATGAAGTAGACTGAATCTAATACGATCCTTATGGTATCCAAAACTAAGGAAACAAATAAAGGCTGATGAAAGAATGACGGAGTAGATTGCGAAAAGAATAAGGAATCAAGCAATCAACCACACCAAGAATCTCTCACGCGGCTAATTCTGGAAAGTCCAAGATCCTAGGAGGATTTCAGCGCCATCTAAGGAAGCCTTCAACGCATCCCTTCCTTCCCTAGCCGTTGCAGAACATCCTTAGTATTGGAAAGAATCAATCTCTTTCCAAGGATCAAATCTCTTGGGTTGGCAGTGTCTCTTCAGCAGTCAGAGCTTCCTCATATATATAAACACTCTTGTACATTATAAAGATATACTATGATTGAAACAATTACCCTCTCTATGTTCTACTACATACAAACATTATAGCTCCTAAAAGATCTGATGTGCAACAAGTTAGAGAAGAAAGAGAGAAAACCACTGGTGAGGCATTGTATAAAAAAGAAATCGAGAGTCACTGAAAGATAGCCGTAGGTGTAAACTACACCATCTATGTATTCTCGAAGAACATCATTCACTGAAAGAGAACACCCTTGCAACCCAAGGGGACTGGACAAGGATTCACATTGAATCCGAACCAGTATAAAATTCCGATGTCTTTAATTCCTACACTTTTATTATTGTCTTTACTTTCTACTGCATTATTACTTTGCTGCTACTTCTAGTCGACTAATTACATAACTAGTCAACTAGTACATAAAATAAAAACTAGTACATAAAATAAAAATAGTCAAGATAGCCGTAGGTGTAAACTACACCATCTATGTATTCTCGAAGAACATCATTCACTGAAAGAGAACACCCTTGCAACCCAAGGGGACTGAACTAGGATTCACATTGAATCCGAACCAGTATAAAATTCTGGTGTCTTTAATTCCTGCACTTTTATTACTGTCTTTACTTTCTACTGCGTTATTACTTCGCTACTACTTCTAGTCGACTAATTACATAACCAGTCAACTAGTACATAAAATAAAAATAGTCAATTCCCCCCCCCCCCCCCCCCCCCCACTCTCTTGCACTTTCAATTGGTATCAGAGCCTCGCTCACATTTTACTTTTGCTTAACAGTTTGTGAGAAAAGATCATGGCCAATCAAGTCATTATTGGAGCACTTTACCAGGAAGGAACATCCCAAGTGAGGCCACCCTACTTCAACGGTCAACACTTCTCTCACTGGAAATTGCGCATGGAAATCTACACAAAGTCTTATGATGTCAAGGTATGGAGAGTCATCAAAAAGGGAAACTACCCACTACTAGTTGATGTTACGGCTCAACCCCCCGCTGATCTTGAAGACATTGATGCATAAACTGAAGAACAAATAGCTATTGTGCAAGTGAATGCAAAATCAAGAAATTTGCTTTACAATGCTATCAATGGTGAAAAATATGAGAAGATATCCAGTTGTGATACATCCAAGGAGATGTGGGATACACTTGAAGTTACTTATGAAGGAACGAGCAAGGTAAAAGAAACTCACATCAACATGCTGGTGCACGACTATGAACTATTTCAGATGAAAGAAGGAGAATCCATCGAAGAAATGTTTGCCAGATTCAGCAAAATTATAAGTGATCTAAAAGCATTTGGAAAACCATACTCAAGTGGTGACCAAGTAAGAAATATTCTGAGAAGCCTACCTACCACATGGAAAATGAAAGTCGTCACTCTTGAATCTCAAGATCTGAACAAAATGTCATATGATGAACTTCGCGGAGAACTCATAGCTTTTGAAAAGAACCATCTGAAGAAAATTGCTCAAGAAGAAAAGAAGAAAATTGTAGCTTTCAAAGCTACAATTGATAGAGCAGAAAGCGATATAGATGATGATCCTGAAGCTCTCAAAGAAGAAATTTCTCTAGTATCAAGAAACATGGACGAACTGACGAGGAGATACAAAAACACCAAGAAAGGAAGGTTCCCATCCAGGCATACCAGACAATATGGAGAACATGATAAAAATGATGGAAAATGCTATGAATGCGGAAGATTTGGACATTTTCAAGCTGAATGCCCTGAACTAAAAAGAAAAGTCTCTAGAGGATTCAACAAGAATACATCATTTGGAAGCTAGAGTGATGAAGACAATTCAGAGCATGAAGAAGTATCCAACCTGTGCTTCATGACAATTCTTGAAAACGACATGAAGAAAATCACAAGATGTTGTACAGACGAGGATGACTCTGACAATGAAGAAAAAGATGAAAATGAAAACTGTTTCATGGCTCGAGGTGAAACAAGCGAGGAACACCACAAAAGGGGTCGCAAAGAAAAATGGTATTTGGACAGTGTGTGTTCCAGTCACATGACATGTGACAAGAACCTGTTTAAAGAAATTACAAAAATTGATGGAGGAAATGTAAAATTTGGTGATGACTCAAAAGGAAAGATAGTTGGTGCCGAAAATGTTCTGTTCAACAACAACTGCGATATCACTGAAGTTTATCTTGTGGATGGACTCAACTACAATCTCCTTAGCATAAGCCAGTTGTGCGATTAAGAATACGAGGTAAAATTTAAGAAAACAGGTTGTGCCATCGAGGACGAATCAGGCAAAATAGTTCTTCCAAGTAAAAGGTACGGTAATGCTTACATCCTTAACGGTTTTGAAAATATAGATGGTCATATCTGCATAACGTCTATTTCTGATGATCCTTGGATTTGGAATAAGAAACATGGCCATGCAAGCATGCATTTGATAGAAAAGCTTTCCAAACGAGAACTAGTTATTGGTTTACCAAAATTAAATTTTTCTAGAAATCAAGTATGTGATGCATGTCAAATTGGTAAACAAACTAGAAATTTTTTCAAAAGCAAAGATATTGTCTCTACTTCAAAACCTTTATAATTACTACATATGGATCTGTTTGGACCTACTAGAACTGCCAGCATTGGAGGTAAAAGATATGCTTTTGTTATTGTTGATGATTACTCACGTTTTACTTGGGTGATTTTTCTGTCTCACAAGGATGAAGCTTTGAAATTCTTTGATATCTTCTGTAAAAAGATTGAGAGATAAAAAGGATCTCTCATCACTACTGTGCAAAGTGATCATGGAGGAGAATTTGAAAGTCGAGCTTTTGAAGTCTTCTGCAATGATCAAGGATATACTCACAACTTCTCTGCACCTAGATCTCCTCAACAAAATGGAGTGGTTAAACAGAAAAACAGAACTCTACACAATATGGCCAGAACCATGTTGTTAGAACATTCATTGCCAAATCACTTCTAGGCGGAAGGTGTAAGTACTGCTTGTCACATTATAAATAGATGCCTCATTAGACATAACTTGAAGAAAACTCCATATGAGCTATGGAAAGGTAAGCGTCCAAACGTAAGCTATTTCCATCCCTTTGGAAGCAAGTGTTTCATTCACAACAATGGTAAGGACAATCTTGGAAAATTTAATCCAAGAAGAGATGAAGGTATTTTTCTCGGTTACTCATTAAATAGAAGATCTTTTAGAGTGTATAATAAACGCACCCTGTGTGTAGAAGAATCTGTGCATGTTATTTTTTATGAGAATAACACTCTGGCCGAGAAAGAATTTGATGCAGGTGATGATGAACAAATACAGAAATCTCAAGAGGCAAACCAACCTCAAGGAGTCGACTAGTGTAATCAACAATAGTCAACTTGAAGAGTCAAAGGAATCAATTACCTGTATTGCTCGTCTAAATGAGTGGAAGAATGAGTCTGAGTATCCTCAAAAATTCATTATTGGTGATCGGAATGAAGGAATGAAAACAAGAGGAGCTCTAAAAAAGAAGGCCAACATAGCCCTGATATCTCAAATTGAGCCAATGAAAATTGAATAGGCCTTAAAAGACTCAAGTTGGGTGCAAGCTATGCAGGAATATCTTGATCAATTTGATAAAAATCAAGTATGGAAACGGACACCCAAGCCTGCAAATGCTCCAGTTATTGGAACAAAATGGGTTTTCAGAAACAAGTTGAATGAAGAAGGAAAGGTTATTAGAAACAAAGCTAGACTAATCTCTCAAGGATACTCACAGCAGGAAGGAGTCGACTACGACGAAACCTTTGCACCTGTAGCTCGATTGGAATCTATAAGAATTCTTCTAGCATATGCTTCCTTCAAAAGATTCAGACTATTCCAGATGGATGTTAAGAGTGTGTTTCTAAATGGGTTCATTGAAGAATAAGTTTATGTGAAGCAACCCCCCGTATTTGAGCACTCAAAATTTTCCTATCATGTGTTTAAATTGACCAAAGAGTTATATGGCCTAAAACAAGCCCCAAGAGCATGGTACGAACGTCTCAGCTCATTTCTCATCGACAATGGATTCACAAGAGGTAAAGTAGATACGACCTTGTTCATAAAAAGATCATCTTAAGGTAATCTCATTATTCAATTTTATTTTGACAATATTATTTTTGGTAGTACTAATCCTCTTATGTGCAAGGAATTTTCTGATCTTATGCAAAGTGAATTCGAAATGAGTATGATGGGAGAACTAATGTTCTTTCTTTTCATTGTTTGCCTTTGTCGAGGGTAGTCTGATTAACCGGTTCTTTTCGAAGCAATTTCGAAGTATTTGAAGTCTTGAGATTTTATGGCGACGGTCGGACGTCTCCGAGTCACGTTAGTTTTGACAGAGCCTTATGACCGTAGTCATTTTGTTTGGCCGTAGCCTTTTAGTCCTCGAGTGAGGTAGTCTCGGCGTCTATATCGAGGATATTCCTTTTAAGGGGTCTTACAAGTTTGAATATATAGCCTTGGCTTTAATATCAGGATTATGCCTTTTTAAGGTCTTACAAATTGGACATGCATTGCTTGAGGTCTTATAGGTTTGATATTTCCTCGCGGAGGTATTATATTGGTGACTCATGGAGGGCTTATATGCTCGAAGTTGCCTCATGGGGGTCTTATAAGCTTGATATTGCCTCATGGAGGTCTTACGTTGTTTATGTTGTCTCATGGAGGTCTTACATTGTTGATATTGCCTCATGGAGATCTTATATTGGTGCCTCATGAAGGGCTTACGAGCTCTAAGTCTCCTCTTTACGACTTTGAGTTTTTGGGTGGCTCGATGAGCTCGATGCCAATGATAGTCCTTGAGTGCTCGAGGACTTCTGGCCTTTGAGCCGATTTTTGAAAAAATATCTAACTTTTTTGAAAATGCAAAGATTTTGGTGATAAAAGATACTCCTTTGATTACTTGGCACAAGTATACATGTTTACACTATCGAGGGTTCAATTATTATACGCGGACACGGTTCATTTGATCGTTTGGTACGATACATCATTCTCTTGTCAAGACCCCCTTTAGCATATTTCAATTCTTCACGAAGGTGACCTCCCGGGAGGGTGCCCCCCAGTATTCGAGGTTGATTGAAGAGAAGACTTGAATACTTGTTGAGTCCTCCTTAGGTAGCATATAGATGTTGCCTCATTAAAAACCTCGCCTGTGAACCCATTTGGGATAAAATCCGATCTAAGGGAAAAAGAGCGCAACACATGCTTTAAAACCTAAGGTCTTCAAGCTAGGAGGTGCTTCGATTTCACTTAATCGAACACCTGCACATAGGTTAGTGTAAAACGTAAATGAAAAGGGAGAGGGTTATACCTTAGTAGTGATGGCGTTTGAGCCTCGATATGCTTTAACTGCATGTTTAGAGGATGCGGCACAATCCTTTGTTAGTTCATTCGGGAGCAACCGAAAATGTAGTTTGTGACTGCTATTTGGCTGTTTTCTTGTCCTTTGGCTCCTTCGATGTAGAAGGTGTCGATGCCGATGCCACATAGTGCACCACAAACATCTCTCTTGCGGCATGCTGCTCCCCGTATACCGTCTTCCATACTTCGTTGGAAACTTCATCATTTGATGAAGGGTTTATGGTACTGCTTTCATGCAGTGTATCCATGGCCTCCCGAGAAAGGCATTGTACCTCATGTCACCTTCGATGACATGAAATTTGTAATCTTGGGTTGTACCGGCCATGTTGACCGGGAGGATGATCTCCCCTTTTGTTGTTTCGCTCGCCATGTTGAACCCATTGAGGACTCGTGATGCAGGAACGATCTGGTTGAGCAGCCCGATCTGTTCTACCACCCTCGACCTGATTATGTTGGCCGAGCTACCTGGATCCACGAGCACGCGTTTAATTTGAAATTATTCAAAAGAAAAGAAATTACCAATACGTCGTTATGAGGATGAGACAGGGTCTCGATGTCCTCTTCGCTGAATGTGAACGCATCTTCGGGTATGTAACTGCGAGTTCTCTTTTCCCTGGTGATGGATATTTTTGTTCGTCTGACAACGTGTTCCTGCGGGACGTCGATTCCTCCAACGATCATGTGGATGACGTGCTGTGGTTATTTTGTTTCATTTTTCCTGTTCTCCTCTCTTTCCCGAAATTGATTTTTAACTCGGTCGTTGAGGAACTCTCGGAGGTGCCCTTTGTTGATTAGCCAGGCTACTTCCTCTCGGAGTTGTCTGCAATCTTCGGTCCTATGACCGTGTGTGTCGTGAAATTCGCACACCAGGTTAGGGCTCCTTTGCGAAGGATCTGATAGTGTGAGTTTTGGCCACCTGGTATCTTTGATTTTACCTATGGTCGATACGATGTCTGAAACATCAATGCTGAAGTTGTAATCAGATAACCGGGGTGCCTCCACCGGCCCTGAGTGTTTGTCGAACCCGACTTTGCTCACGAGTCCCCGAGAATGCTGACCTCGATCCACCCTTCAGTCGCTTCGAGGTATGTTGCACCTCGGGAGGTTTCTTCGATCTTCGGTGTATGGTTGGTAGCTTTCCTTGTTTGGCCTTGGTTCCTTTGCTAAGAGCCTGCTAGGATACACTAAGCCTGAGGTGGCTCCCCGTTTGTCTTCCTCGACCCTGATCTTTGACTGATACCAGTTGTGGACATCCGCCCATGTTACGGCGGGATATTGAACCAAGTTCTGCTTTAGCTTCTTCGAAGCTATCGAGCTCCGTTCGTTCAAACCTTGAGTGAAGGTCTGCACTGACCAGTCATCGGATACTGGAGGTAATTCCATTTTCTCCATTTGGAAGCGAGATATAAGTTCCTGTAGCATCTCGTTTTCTCTCTGTTTGATTTTGAAGACGTCGGATTTCCTTGTAGCAACCTTGATGGCACTGGCATGTGCCTTTATGAAAGAGTCTATCAGCATGGCAAACAAGTCTATTGAATTCGGGGATAGGTTGTGGTACCACATCATGGCCCCCTTTGATAGTGTTTCTCCAAATTTTTCAACAGGACGGATTCAATCTTGTCATCCTTCAGGTCGTTTCCTTTCACATAGGCAGTGATGTGCTCATTGGGGTTCGAAGTCCCATTATACTTCGGGAGATCGGGCATTCTGAACTTCTTAAGGATGGGCATCAGAGTGGCACTTGATGGGAACGGCTTTTGCACGAACTTCTTTGAGTCTACACCTTTCAGAATCGGAGGTGCGCCCGGGATCTGATCGACCCTCGAATTGTAGGTCTTCACCTTTTTGCCGTTAGCTTCTATCTTCTTTTCGCCTGATTCAATCCTCTTTGTGAAGTCCTCGAGCATTTTCATAATAGCGGGGTCGGCTGCTGACCCGTTTTTGCTCGATATTTCAGGTTCCTGTTCGACTCGAGGAGCCGCTTGCGGTGGTGCTGTGCTTGGAGTTTTTTATGGCTTTGTAGCTGAGCAATAGCCATCTATTGTACATGTAACATTTCAAAACTAACATGAAGGCTAACCTCTCTTTTCTCTCGAGCTGGAGTTTTCTGAGCTTCCTGTTGGTTTCCCCGGCGTATACTCTCGTCGGTATGGGAGCTTATATCGACATGTTGGGTGTTGTGTGAGCCCACATCCACGGGGATTGGCTCTGATGCGTCCTCAGGGTTTTGCAGTGGTACACCGGCGCCTGAAATAGCTACACCATCTCTCCATGATCCTCAAGACCATTGTGTTTTATGTGCATTAACTGAGTTAGACATTTTGACCTGAAATCAAAGATTCTTGGACAAGAAAAAGTGTGAAGAATAACTTGTGTTTTTCAGCAAACCAGCACTAAAACAATCACTATTATTTTTAGGCCCCGCGGTGGGCGCCAAACTGTTTACCTTGAAAATGGTAATTACAATTATATTTAATTTTGTGGTTCTAAAAATATGTGATTTATTTTAATACTAGTTGTTACGCAATAGATGTTAAGTGTGAGCTAGAAAAATGAGATAAAAGCGAGGGACAAAGGTGATACGCAAACCAAGCAGTGGTGAGACGGGGTCTTGAGCTGGCCGAAGCTGGGCCTCGAGGTCGAGCTAGTATGCCTAGCTGGGGGCGATCGATGGAGGATTAACAGTATGGAGGGTTTCGAAGATGGCCTTTTATGATCAATAATGAGAAATAAATGAAGAACAATTAATGAAACACAATAAATGGAAGCAATAAATCTGTGGAACAATTGTAGAGTGTGTTTAAGTTAGAGAGCAGAGAATGTTCTTGTTCTTGTATTGAATACCATGTATCCAAAAACTGATAAGTGTCCCCTTTATATAGGAGGGGCAATCCCAACATAGTACATGTGCAATTATTACAAAGAAGTGCAGCTGGTACAACTATTTAATATCACGGTACGGACTTGTCCTATTCTTGCAGACTTGGTCTGCTCTAACCACGTGCCTTTTGGGAACTTCCCGCTTTTCCATGATAGTCACCGATTTATACCGCCCCGAGGTTGAGCGTGGGAAATCCTCGATATGATCCCTCAGTGTCGAACCTCGAACTGTGACTCGAGCCCTTTGAAGACGGGCTATGGAATGCCATAATGATCATAATATCGGACTCTTTGATTTTAGCCGTATACAATTTGTAATCTCTTTTCAATTAGGACGATAATTTGTCAAGCTATTGATGAAATTATAGAGTTCTAAGTCGTTTGGGAACAAATTAAACGAGCTTAAGGATATATATTAGCCACATGCTGCTTATCATTTGTAGTTGTGATGATATATACTCATAGACAAACAAGTAAAAAACCTTCATATGGATACAAGTTTCCTCTCGGTAATGTTGCACATTAGAAGGTATTGTCGACACCCTTTTCTATTACATGTTTCGGAGATTGTATTGTTTAGTGAGAGAAGGTCTGACTTCTCTCTAAAATCCTATCCATCACTGCTACTATTCACTACTCAAGAATGGCTAACCCACCAGAAAATCAACTTGAAACCATTTCAATACTACCAAAACCATCCGATACTAGCAACAAAGATACAAATCCAGCCTTATCTAACTCTAGCTCCTCCTATAAAGATAAGCTACTAGGCGATGGCCAAACCATTTACACTTCCTGGCACTCCACAGAAATTATCACTTCACCAATGGAGATAGCTGCATCAGATCAATATGGAGAACTTGGGGAAGAGCGTATGAGCAAAGATAACTACATCCGCATTTCTCCACAGGATATACTTAGTATCTATAAGCCTTAGAAATATTCAGTCTATCATTAAACTTGTGTAAGAGTATTCTCCATCAATACCTTAGAAAAAAGATATACAAGAATTATGGAGAATCACGGATAAATTTCCATTAATAAATCTCGGTGCAGACTATTATATTATTAAATTCAGTGGAAAGGAAAGCGTGATTAAAGCTCTCCACAATGGACCTTGGTTTGTCAATGCCCACTTCTTATTTATTAGGCAATGGAACTAAATTTGTTGCCTCTCGATCAAAACAAACATTCAATGCTGTTTGGGTCCATTTGGGTCCATTTTCCACAGCTAATTCCAATTGTGTTCTTTGATAAAATTATTCTTACAAAAATTGGTAACAATATTGGAAGTCTCTTAAAAATTGATGCACGCACACTGATACATTAAGGGGCCGGTATGCAAGATTGTGCATCGAACATTCATGTCACGACTCAAAATTCACCTGGTCGTGATGGTATCTAACCTTGACGTGCTAGGTATCACGATCCCAAAATTCCACCTTAAGGATCATGATGGCACCTAGTCTCTACGGCTAGGTAAGCAACCTTAGACATAATATAATAATTTAATATTAAATAAAACTGAGCAAAATGGCACAAAACATAGGCAATATCATAATACAACTTTCACAATCCCAAAATCCGGTAATACATAGTCATAAGCTCTACGAAGAGTACATAAGATATTCCAAATTACAATACTGTTTTGGATCACAATTTAAACAGTAGCATAAATGAAGTAAGATGGTGACTTTGAGTCCCGCAAACAGAACGACATGTATACCTTGACGTCTCTAACCGCACCGGCACAATTCTCAAAACCAACACGATCTGAAGTACTTAAATCTGCACAAAATGTGCAGAAATATAGTATGAGTACGCAACAACAGTACCCAGTCAAAACTAATCTCGGTGGAGTAATGATGAGGTTCAAATCAAGACACTCACTATACATGAAGACTTGTGTAGGATATAGATAAAAAGCTAATAACGAAAAGAGATTAAGTAGATAAATGGCAATGAGTAAACATGCGGTAAAACACCAAAATGATCAAACAGAGTTAAAATACAAGGGAAATAAGTTAAGGAGAGCAATGATAGTTCAAATCATCAAGTCGTTCCAACACAAGATTTACAACCAAAAATCACTCTGAGGTACACACCTCATAATCACAAATCATAAACCACAATGACACTTATACACATGGCACCTCATGCGCACATTTTCAATCACCTTCGTATGGCAAGACCTCATGCCACAACGCATATCGTATCCGTGTCAATTACCAATAACTGTTCAAAAAGTTTATCTAAATAAAGTAAAGAATGACAACCATTTAAATAATGTAAAACATCAAATGAGATAATAAGTTTACTTTTAAGAATCAAATAAAGTAAGGCATGATGACAATTAAAATAAGGTAAAGCATCAAATGAGATAATAAGTTTATTTTAAGAATCAAATTAAGGAAAAGCATGATAATAATTTAAATAAAATAAAATATAAAATACGATAATAAGTTTAAGAATATAATAAAGTAAAGCATGATAACAATTTAAATAAAGTAAAGCATCAAATGAGATAATAAGTTATTGTAAGAATTAAATAAAGTAAAGCATGATAACAATTTCTTTATTTCCGCTCAAATAATGAATGTCAAAATTGCTAACAAACTTAAGTGACAAGATTTCACAACAAGTTCCAACTGTCTTCGGGGTGAAGTGAAAGTTGTGTATTCACGAGGACGGAAAATTAAAAGTAAACGAACTTGAGCCAAACAATTCACAATGATAATAAAAGAGAAAAGCACGAAAAATTGGCACGAAATAAACGAAGCACACAAGAAACTAGAATAAATACTCAATATGAACTAATATTAAGTTTAATCTAGTTAAGAGTTACAAGAAAATGAAAGAACTCAAAGAAACACAGTAATCAAATTTTCTAAAACAATACAAATTTTCAAACTGGGTTTAAATTTTCATTGAATGGTCATGTCACGACCCAAAACCAACCCGTTATGATGGCGCCTATCATGGTACTAGGCAAGCCGACTACTCAGATATTTCCAATACTTTAAATCTTTGAAAGATACTAAAACAGTTTAAATAAAGGAAAATCTCTTTAAAACAGGATAGGAAATCATAACTCAATACATAAATTCTTCCTAAAACTGGGGTGTCACGGACTACGCGAACATCTACATAAAGACATAGTTTGGTACAATGTCTAGAAAGTAAAACTGAATAATAAACTGAAAGATAAGGGAAGAGTGTCAAGGTTTGCGAATGCCAAGAAGCTACCTCGATGATCTCCGAAGGTTTGGACTTTGCAAATCAGCAACCGCCGTGACCGGAAGCATCTGGATCTGCACACAAGATGCAGGGTGTAGCGTTAGTACGACCAACTCAATAAGTAACAAACTAACCTTTGGACTAAAAGTAGTGACGATTCCAATTATTACAGTCTACTTTCAACATTTAACAGTACGGAAAGTTACATAAAATATGATTGTGATATCTCAAAATTCATAGTCTACAAGTAAAGGTACGAGAATTTAGACATGCTTTCAGGTTCTAAAACAAACTTAACACAACCCAGGGCAGATCCAGCCCAAATGTAATAACTGCTAGCATTGCGCCCACGTGGATGTGCACACTCCAGAGGGGCTGATCCAGCCCAAACGCTATAATAAGCCAAATCCTGGCATGAATCAATAAGCATGTTTCGACGTGCAACCCGATTCCATGAATACCACTCACAATAAGCCATCAACCTCACTCAGTCAATAATCTCTTCAGTCTCTCGGGCTCACCAGAATCATGATAATCAGCCCCAATAATAATGATATGATGTATTAAGTAAAGACAACAGAGACTAAGACATATTATGCAATTAATAACTGTGACTGAGTACAAATAAACAAATTAAGTAATTAGTTCAACAACAAAGAACGATCATTGTGGGTCCCAATAGTACCAAAACATAGCCTAAGAAAGGTTTCTAACATGACCGGCAGATCAATAGCTCTAACACATGGTGAAAATACGGGTAATGGTAATATTATTCAACTATTCAGTTCCATGGAATCGACCAAGTCACAACTCTTACGGTGCACGCCTGCATGTCCGTTACCTTGCATATGTGTCACCTCAACACCATTCACATAACACGAAATTCGAGGTTTCATACCCTTAGAACCAAGTTTAGAAGTGTTACTTACCTCAAACTATGAAAATCCTTACTCCGACAAGCCATTGCCTTGCGAAACAGCCTCCGAATGCCTGGAATCTAGCCACAAACAATTTTATACAATCAACACGAGCTAAAGGAATAAATTTTCATTAGAGAATACTAAGTTCTTAATCAAAGTCAAAATGTCAACTCAAAAGTTGGCCCCCTGGGCCCACACATCGGAATCCAATTATAGTCATAAATCCGGAAACTCATTCAACCATGAGTCCAACCATATCAAATATGCCAAAATCCAATACCAAATCGATACCCAAATCCCCAATTTAAACTCTCCAAATCTCTAGCCTTAACTCCAAAAGTTACACCTCAAAACCACACAATCTTGGTGGGAAATTCAATGGAAAATATAATTATTGAATAAACTTAACCATAATTGACTTACCTCAAGAATCCCGTCGAAATCCATCTCAAAAATCGCCTAATCCTGAGCTTGGAATGTTAAAAATGATGAAAAATCAGGGAACCCTCGATTTTAATATTTTGCATAGGCTTTCTTGCTTCTGCGCTCCAAAATTCCGCTTCTACGATACCGCTTTTTCGGTCAATCATCCGCATATGCGGAGGTCACTTACGGGCCAACCAACCGCTTTTGCGGTCCAAAATCCTGCTCATGTGCGTGCGCATCTGCGCAAGCCCATCAACTACTGTGAACCAGTGACTCCAAGCCCCTCTCAGCATGTCACGACCCAAAATCCAACTAGTCGTGATGGCACCTAACCCAACCTGCTAGGTAAGTCAACGAACAACTATCCAATTCCAATAAAATCAATAGAGAAATTAAATAGAGAAGTTAACTGAATCTTATACATTCTCCAAGAACTGGTAGTACAAATCATGAGCTTTTAAGAATTGAGTTTACAAAGCTGAAATGAAGTAAATACATCATCTATTTGAAAAGTACATAAATAGAGTTTTATAGAAGTAAGGCTACCATGAACAAGAGGCAGCTACAACCGCAACGTAGGTACATCTTCAGTTCCAGCTCCCACAGATCATAGCAACGTCAGCAGTCAACAACTGCCCGCAAGGTGCAGAAGTGTAGTATGAGTACAACCGACCCATGTACTCAATAAGTAACAAACCTAGACTTAGGTTGAAAGTAGTGACCAGCTGGAACATAGGTCGGTTCTAACACCAATGACCAACAACAGTCCATACTAATGCAAGGCACGTAATAAAGAACAACTCGGAATTTAAAGTGCTCGGGTTATTCATAATTCCCGAAAATAGTTTCGCTTTTCAAATATATCAGTGAAAACCCAAATCCTTTACTGAAATCGCCGAAAAATATGAGATAGTTTGAAAACTGTAATTTTTCCTAATATCATTTCCACAATAAATAAGATATTTCATTTTATTTCCAGATAGCAAGTGTGAAATACCTCTCTATGACCACATATCAATATGTATGAAAAGTCACGAATGACGTGATACCGTACAACATGAGGAAAATACATCTATATGCATGTATGTCATGTGAACATGTCAATGCCATGTATCTCAGAGATGAACTCAAGTACTCACACTCTCAGAGTACTCAATCTCACTATCTCATACTTGCCACTCATCATGCTCAGCCACTTAGTACTGTATATCCGGCCCATGGAAAATCCATCCCGGAATATATACATCAACTGACCAACAGTCACTCAGTACTAAGCAGGGGCAAATCCAGCCCGCGGGGAAGATCCATCCCCAGATATATAAATGCTTCGGACAAGATCCATGTCTAGGGAAGATCCATCCCTAAATATAATCAACCGCGCTCACTGGGGGTATATATAGACTCCGGAGGGACTTCTACAGCCCAAGATCTTTCATAAAATCAAAATAACCGCTGCGACATGCAGCCCGATCCCATAATTGTCACTCATAATCAGTCTCTCAGCCTCACTCAGTCATCAATCTCTCCAGTCTCACTCACGGGCTCACAGTGTCATAAAACTAGCCCGACAACAATAATATGATGTATCAATAAATAACAACTGAGACTGAGATATGATATGAATGCATGAATATGACAGAGTACGAAATATCAGTGAAAGCAAGAAGTGACCACTATGGGTCCCAACAGTATTGGAATAAAGCCTAAACATGATATCTAGCATGATTGGCTTCTCAATTACTTTATCACATGGTGAAAACATGGATATCAACAAAATAGAACCACTAAACCGTGTCGTGGAAACAACGGAGTCCCAATTCACATGGTGCACGTCCACATGCCCGTCACCTAGCATGTGTGTCACCTCAATACCAATCATATAACACGTATTTCAGGCGTTCATACCCTCAGCACTAAGTTCAGAAGTTTACTTACCCTGAACAAGCCAATTCCAATACCAAGAAAGCCAAGCGATGCTCCGAAAAGGCCACTCCGAACGTACCGGCCTCTGAAAGGCCCAAAACTAGCCAAAAACAACTCAAATACATCAAATAAAGCCAAAAGAAACAATTCCAAAGGATAAATATTGAATCTTTAATTAAAACCCAAAAATAATCCCAAAAGTCCAACCCGGGTCTGCACCTCGGAACCCAACAAAACTCACAAAATCCGACAACTCATTCAATTATGAGTCCAACCATACTAGTTTTACTCAAATCCAACTCTGAATCGATGTTTAAAACTAAAAAATTCGCATTATGAAACTTAAGGACCCCCCCCCCCCCCCCCCCCCCCCCCAAGTTTCATCTTAAAATAATAATTAAATTATGAAAATAATGATATATTCATGTATATTAACCAAATCCGAGTTAGAATCACTTAGCCCGATGATTTTCTTGAAAATCCCACAAAAAATTGCAACAAACCGAGCTCCCAAAGTCCAAAATGTGATATGATACCCTAACCCTCGTTTATATAGTACCCAAGCTGCCTTCCAAAGTGCTGATTGTACATTTTCAAGTGTGTTCGCATGGCCCAGGTCCTGTGGCCACAATCCAAATTGTGCGGCCGCACTTCAGCAAATTGTGCCCTACCAGTCTTTAGCAAAATGGCCATAACTTTCTAAATGTCGAAATAATGATTTCTTAACCTTTCTGGAAAGTAGACAAGAAGGGGTACAAGTTTCGTGCTTGAATCATCTCCAAATTCCTTATGGATCAAATAATATAAGTTTCCGAAGTCGTACCAGCGAACTTGCAGAACACCCTGAAGTGCGGCGGCAAAAAGAATTGTGCGGTCCACACTTTTTCTCTGTGGTCCGCATTTTTCCTCCATCTAAGCACTTTTTTTTTTGCCTCCGCACTCTTCTTCATCCTAAGCACTCCAAAATGTGCGGCCCGAACTTCCAAAAGCACCAGAACAACATCAGAGTGTCAAAATGCCCGGACTCGCTCAAAACTCACCCTGAAACATACCCGAGCCACTCAGGACCCCGTCCGAATGTACCAACAAGTCCTAAAACACAATACGAACGTACTCAAAGCCTCAAATAACACATAACAACATCGGAACAACGAATCACACCTCAAATCGAACTTAATGAACGTCGAATCTTCAACTTTCAAAACTCGCGCCGAAACGTATTAAATCAGCCCGGAATGAACTCAAATTTTGCACACAAGACCCAAATGACATAATGAAGCTATTCCAATTCCCGAAAACACAATCTGAATCTAACATCATGAAAGTCAACTCTCGGTCAAACTTATGAACTTTTCAAACCTTCAAATTTCCAAATTTCGCCAATTAGCACTAGAACCTTCTAGAAATATCCAAATGCAAAATCACAATCAAAACCTAACAGAACCATTAAAACTCCAATCCGAGGTCGAATAATAAAAGTCAAACTTGGTCAACTTTTCCAACTTAAAGCTTCAACAATGAAATTTATTCTTCCAAGTCAATTTTGAATAACCTGAAAACAAAAACCGACGATTCACATAAGCCATAATACGACATACTGAGCTACTCATTCCCACAAACTACCGAGCGAAATGAAAATGCTCAAAATGACCGGTTGGGTCGTCACACTACATCTGCGACAAGCCTCCGCATCTGTGAGATATCAGTGCGGAATTCTCCCTTGCACATGCGCGAGCCCTCACTTCGCCCAGAATCGCATCTACGACCCCATGGAAGCTTCTGCGATTTCGCACCTGCGGCTTTTCCTTCGCAGGTGCGGTCGCACCAGACCAGAACACACCAGCCTTCAAAAATTCTAAAAATTCAATTCGATTTCAAGTTGAAACACCCCTAAGGCCCCGATACATCAACCAAACAGACCAACAAGTCCTAAAACACGATACGAACTTAATCGAGACTTCAAATCACATCAAACAATGATAAAACCATGAACCACGCATCGATTCAAGCCTATTGGACTTTCGAACTTCTAACTTCTACATTCGATGTTGAAACCTATCAAACCACGTCCGATTGACCTCAAATTTTGCACACAAGTCACAAATGACACCACAGGCCTACTCTCACTCCCGGAACCGCAATCCGATCCCGGTGACCACAAAGTCCACTCTCGGTCAAACTTCTAAATTTCTAACTTTCGCCATTTCAAGCCTAATTCAACTACAAACCTCCAAATCACAATCCGAACATGCTCATAAGTCCAAGATCACGGAACAAAGCTAGTTGAACCATCAAAACTCCATTCCGAAGTCGTTTACACATAAGTCAATATCCGGTCAACCCTTTCAACTTAAGATTCCAACCTTGAAACTAAGTGTCTCAACTTATTCCGAAACCTTTCTAGACCCGAACCAAACTACCCCGACACGTCACATAACTGAAATTAAGTAGGGAAAGAGAAGTAAATGATGGAAAGGGGATACAACTCTTTGAACGGCCGACCGGATCATTACAGGTCACATATGTAAGAACTAGTCAAATCTGCAATTCCGACAACCTCACAATAACTGACAAAATTGCATCCTGTTGGTAATCTCCCCGAGCAATGTTCTTGAACAACTGAAGCAATGGTAATTCAACCAAACAACTTTGTAGCCTTAATACACTTCAAGAAATTTCCAGAAACAGTTGCAAACCTCAACACATCACCTTTCAGAATTCCAAATTCATAGTGCACAAATCTGGTTAGAAGATTCCTATACTGAACAAAGTCTCAAGAAATGCAGTTGAAAAGTTTTGCTCAATTCTAAATAAATTTGAAACAGAGGATCTGAGTAGCACAGTTGTAATTTGTCTACTAATTCGGGACCTTAATGATTAATCAGTGACTATCACAAGAGTTTACATTAAAAAGTCAGTTGTAGCTAGAAAAATATGCATTACAATCTAAATTTCCGTCACCAAAATTCAGCCCCAAAGCGACATATTTTTCTAGATCAAATTCTCTTCAGCTAGCAAGCTAAAACAATGCATAATTATAGCAGAAATCAGGGCAGTTCTTAGGCTGCAACAGTGCAGAATCGACAACTGTGCAAATTTCAGCAGCCTAGTTCAGAAACTTAGCAAATGTGCAGGATAAAACTCAAATGTAGTTAAAATCTGGAACCAAGCAAAAAATTGTGCTGCATACAACTCTACATATTCACATTTGCAGCCTGCTGGACCAACTGACAATAGACCAAACTGGCAGCAACAAACATGGCAGATTTCTTTTGCTGGGCAGAAATTGTCCAAAGTGCAGGAACGAGGCAGGTTTCTCAACCAATGAATGTGAGAAGACAACCTTAGTATAGATCATGTAGTCAAGAAATCTTCAAGTGAAACTCTTTATGGAAACTCCTTGCTTCAGGTTTTTGCACCTGTCAAAGCTGCTCAAAACTGATCAAAAACTGATATTTGCAGCTTGTCTTTGGCCCTCTTTGTGTTCAGAATTTTCAGGAACAATAAGCCCAGGTTCGAATAATTCTAGAACCAAGATTAAAAGGGAAAAGAAAAACTTAACGACAAAATTTCAGCAACATAGATTTACTTACACAGTAAACTTCCAAACTGGACTGATCTCAAGCTGGACAGAATTCCAACCGGTGTTTCTTCTGAACCAAACCTTCAGTAGCAGGAACAAGGACAAGTTCAGTTCAGTTCAGACAAGTTCAGAACAATAACCAAAATTCAGTCGCTAACAACTACTATCGACTAAAATGAATTGGACGACAGTCTCAAACAATCCTATTTCAGTGCAAAACTAGAACAAGCACATAAGGTCAGTTCAGCATTCCCAACTGAATTCCCCAACAAGAACTTCATACAATAGTTCAAACCAATGACAACCTCGAGTCGACTTTACGAATTTAAAATCAATCACATTTAAAGAATGGAGATGCAATTCAGTCTCACTTCAATCGATTTCAAAGGAGCTAACAACAAGGAACTCGAGTCGTCTTCACAAATTCAAATCAATCAGCTCAGAAAGATCGAGTCGATGTTCAGTTGAAACTCGATTCTTCTTCAAAATTTTCAGAAATTAAACAAAGTTTAGACTTCTAAAATCAAACTTGTACAATCTTCAATGATGAATAACTGGAATCAACTACGCGTCGATGTGTAAAGACGTGGCATAGGCTAGGCAATAGCTTCAAGAACTCAATTCTAGAAATAACAGTTGTTCGTCGAAGTACTTCGAGCTTCCATGGCAGAGAATTCCATTCTCCCTCAATCCTCCACCAAATCAAGCCAAACTTCCTATTCAATCTCCAACCCACTCTAGGATCAAACCCCAGAAACCAATTTGTTCAAGGCTCACGAAAACGACAAACCTTAGGTTGTCTTCTCCGTCTAAATTCAATTCACAATTTCTGAACGAAAACCCTAGAAATTCAGCTCAAATCAATCTCAAATTTTCAGATTCCACCTTGTATCATCATTTCAAACAAAAATTTGGAACAACCAGCCAACTTGGAACCCAAATTTTCAGATCCAAAGCAACACCTAGCTTCTTCGAAAAACTGGCTTTCAAATTAGGACCTCAAATTCTATCGTAACTTCGAATTTCTTCTCAAATCAGTACTTCAATCTCAGAAAATGAAGGAATTAGAATTTTTAGAATCAAAATCCTTAGAGAGGGATCAAGGAATTCAACTTTTAGCACAATACACACAAAACCGTGAGAAAAACAATAAGCGGATGAACATTGAACTTGCTATTTTTGGAAAGATTTTTGATTTTCTGATTTTTTAAAATACTTTTCTAGATTTTGATAATAATCAAAATGAAAATCCAAAGATTGGCAGAACAATCCTCAACCTCCGCTCTCATACCAAGATGATATGAACTATAAATGAAAATACCGATATAACAAAATACACAGAATCAAAAATAAGAACTAGATCTACAATTTATTGGAAGGACAAGAACCAATAAGGACATGAACCCTAATTACTTCTATGAACTCTATCAATTATAACATTAATCTATGAAAATAAGAGTTAAACCTACAATTGATTGGAAGAATAAGAACCAATTAGGATATGAAACCTAATTACCTCTATGAACTCAATCAATTGTAATCCTAAGCTATGAAAATCCTCAAGAAATTGGAAACTCTTAAAAATTCGGATAAAGTAATTAAACAATTAAGCATCCACTACTAATTTTACTAAGACTTATTTAACACTAATGAAAGTATTAAATAAAGCAATAAATGAATTAAAGGCATATGATAAATGCATTAACTAAAAGATAATGATAAAGTATGAGATTTGCATGTCTTCTAGTTTATCATTCATCAAGTCTGCCTAAAATAAAAGCCTTGATGTCTATTTGTACTAGAGCGGGTATTTGGCTACAAATGACCTAAATACCCTAAGCTAATTCTATGGAGCTAAGTGTAGTCAATTATTATTACAAGTATAAACTTCTTGATCTTGACCCTCTTAAAGCACTTCAATGTTATGATGCTGACTTTGAAATTGTTAGGCATGTTCATCCAGCGTGTTTCATAATAAATGAAACCATGACCAACACAATCCACTTCAACATTCAATGACTATACTCGTAAATAGACCTTAATTGTCAGAATAATACATATACAAAGACTTGCCCCCTCCTTATAAGGGCAACGTAACTTACAGAATCAAGCCAAAGAAAAGAAAGGAAGATTTTACATACCTTATTACAATCTGTCAAATAAACATGTTGAACTCGTCTCATCGCACTTCATTCCACAATAAAGATAATAATGTTACCATTAAGCTACGAAAGATGCAACTATCGCACAACGAACGACAAGCTTATTTTATATTAAAACGGGCAACATCTCCCTATAATCATTAATTCCTCCCAATTCGAGATAGCACAAACAACAAAAAAACACAACAAAAATAAATTTATATATATATATATATATATATATATATATATATATACACACACATTATTTTCTACTCTTACAAAATACCACAAAATAGTCCAACACACCACAATCAATTCATCCACAAAACGGCAATCATAGTAGTGTCAAACAACCCGAAAATGATACGACGACCGAACAACCCATCATCCCACCATTATGTGGTGCTTCTTTACGCCCTTTCTCCTCTCAAACTTCATAAATAGTAGCAAAACAGGCAATTGTTATACCCCATTTTAACTAGTTCAAATTAGAGGACACCAATTTTAACTAAATAATGCTTAAAGTTAACTCTATTTTTATGGTCTACTTAACCTTTAAGATTACGATTAAGTGCTCTAATTAATCCTATAGAGAAGGTTGTGAAAGCATCCTATATGATATGTTAATTACAGTTAACCAACCAAACTTAGGGTAATTAATTTAAAGCTATGTAATAAAAATATTTGTATATTCGAAAATTTGGTGTCAATTAAAGTTGAAGATGTATATATTATCCTTATTAAAATCCAAACCAAATCGAAAATGTTTATAAATAGAAAAAAAGAGAATTAAGTTGTTTGGACATATTAGAATCCAAAACTTGTTTGACTCCAAATAATTAACTAGAAAAAATCTCATCTGGATAAAAACGGGACAGCCGCTACAACAAAGTTTAAAACTTCTTTTGAATAAAAAGGAAAATACCTTAGTGATCTGACAATATTTGGAAGAATCATACAATATTTAAAGAAAATCACTTTTTTATTCATCCCAAAGGAAAATAAATCCAAATCCTAAATCACAAAGATGTTTATGCCTTTACACTTTAAGAAACAAAGCTTAAGTACTGCCAGTTTGAGTTGCTATTTTAATGAGAAAGAGCAAATTCTCAGAAAGTTAGAGCTATGAGAAAAGATCTATTGAAAAAGATTAATCGTCTAAAAATTACTTATAGAAATTGTTGAGTGTTCTGTCCCCTTAACCTTATATTCCATATAAAAATTCTACTATTAATTAGAGGTAAATTCTACGTATTTAAGGTTTGAGTAGGCAAAAAGAAACAATCTCAGGAAAAACATACAAATGAAATGTTAGTAAACAGAAAGTGAATCCAAAGTAGAAGAAATAAGGCAAGATAAACAAGCAATTTTTTAATCCGATTCTTCGGAAGAACAAATCTCGGAGTCCCGCTGTTCAAGAAATGAGAGAAGATTGGTGTTGGGTTTGCTTCGGCAGCGGCGTTGAGTCTCTCCTGAGACTATTCGTTGCTCCGGTGTGTATGACATGCAATGCCAAAAAAAAAAAAAAAAAAAAAAAGGAAGTAAAAGAATTAGCATAACAACTTGGAGCATGAAATAGAAATTCAAATATCAAATTACTAGGAAAAGTAGCTAAGTAGCTTCAGCTCATTTACACATATTTCAGTCAACATACATGAATACATTCTAAACTAACTTTTAATTTTAAGGCTTCAGAGCAGCTAAAAATACATACTAATATTAACAATTCTTTCATCCTACAATAGATTCTTTGTCAGACTCATTAACTCCACAAAGACATGGTCCCTTTAAAAACCGTTTTATAAAATTTCTTAGTGCAAAGTTAAATACATACTTAACAGAACTTCATATGTCTTTTATTAACACCTAACTGACTACATGGACAGTAATGATATGCATATATATCAAGTTTCTCATGTGTTTTACATCATAAATATCACTAGAACTATTTAGGCATAACATGATAGAATTGCATGTTCAATATTTTCTTTGATAGTGGTATAGATCCTATAAGCATAACATATCCATTTAAACTTAAAATCATTCTTCCGATCATTCAAAGTAACAGTAATCAGATTAATATCCTAGGAGTAAGCATTTTTAATAACCTCCAGGTCCAAGTTAGCGGAGGGTTTTCTCATTCCTATTTAGCATAAACTGAGAGGTCTAAGAAACATGTTCTATTGAATTAATTTCTAAAGTTTAAGGATCTAGATAGCAATAAATATTAGGGTCATACAAGGTCATTAAGCTACCTAATAATCTACCACAAACTTCAAAGAATTAGAGAAAAAAAGCACCAAAACACATGTTCCTTCATTTCATGGAGGAACAATAAATACATATGGTCATGGTTTCTAAAGTTATGGAAACGAAATATCATTAAGCAAAACACGGGATTACTTTAAATAATGAAATAAAGTTAACATATATTTTGGCAAGCTCTTAATACAAAGTTCCTAGAATCCTTCTGGTTTTCATAACTCTACATGAACTTAGTTATTATACGTGCTTTTAAATACATTATCAGTACAGAAGAGACACTCTATTTAAATAGCCAGAATAACAATTTTAAAAATAAAGAAAACGAAAGCAACTAAGTGCAATCATAACCATAGGAATGAACCAAAACCACAAGTCTACTAGTGTGTGTGCCAAGACCTGGTGTCACAAGTGTATGAGCAACTAGTTGAATATACAAAATAATACTAGTCCACTGTCTGAAGTGAATTAGACAGAAAATACAAGCAAAATAAAGACTCCGGCTGCTGCAGAACGGACTCAGAAGTGCAGCTCACCGCGAAGTCTCGGTAAATCAGGGATGCGCGTCAGACTGATATCCAGATGCACTTGCCTCAGATCATGCACATTTAGTGCAGAAGTGTAGCATGATTACATAAATAACATGTACCTAGTAAATATCTAGTCTAACCTCGAAGAAGTAGTGACGAGGGGTCGACTTCGACACCTACTATGGGCCAACAATATATATGAAATTCTAATTAAACATGATATATATAAATGACAATAGAGGATCAAGAAATAATTAAACAATCCTTTCACTGTTGGTAAGAACCAAATCTTTTCCCTTATTTAACTATTTAACCTCTCAAGACAATGAACCAATAAAAATAAGATAGGGTTTTCCAGTATTATCACGCGCGAATTGTGCGAAGGACGTACGACCCAATCCAATTATTCATAAACATAAACTGTGTGAACTGACGAGGGTCGAACAACACGAAGCATAGATGCATCTATTAACATGCCGAGGCGAACGACCCACTCCCATGAGAGTAGTGGAAATTTACCTCGCTCGCGGAATATACTTGTGACGCGGTTGAACATAGTTTTTTTTTTCAAGTTATTATAATATACCTCAATTCTTTCCAAGATAAAATTCAACTAGAACTTTTAAAATTTTGCAATCCTCAACCTCAACTCTATTCGAGACAATTAATAAGCACAATAAAATAACAGTGTCAACAAAATATGGTGTAAACCTAAAACTACCCGGACATAAGCATGAATAGTAGCTACGTACTGACTCTTGTCATATCGTGCATACTTAACTCCTACAAATAGAAGCCCATATTAATTAAGTTCACCAATGGGGTTAATTCCCTCTTACAAGGTTAGAAAAGAGACTTACCTTGTCTCAAACCTACTTTCCTATCCATGATTTGTGCCCAAACCCTCAATGCAGTACCGAACGACTCGAAACTAGTCAAATGTTATATAAAACAATCAATATAGGCTCAAAAGTTCATATTCTAACTATTAAAGTGCTTACCCAACTCCAATTGAAGAATTCCCAAAATTCACCCTCAGGCCCACGTGCCCAGGTTCTGAAAATTTTCGAAGAAAATTATTACCCATAATCTCATGAAGTCAAATATATGATTTTCACCAAATTCCATAACCATTTTTGTGGTCAAATCCCCCTTTTTCCCAAGACTTAGGTTTTTCATCTAAGCCCTTGATTTCACCAATTTTTACATGTTAATCTACCCCTAATCTATGTATTTAACTCATGTTGTGTAGAAATTACGTATCTCAAAGTGCTAGGTGAAAACCCTCTTCCAAGAGCTCTAAATCACCCAGGAGATGAAACAAAATGAGCTAAATGGCCTAAGTCCCGCATTTTAATAAAGCTGTGCACAGGTCTCAGATGTCGCATTTGTGACATCTGGTTCGCAAATGCAAAGGTCACAAATGCGACAATATCATCGAAAATGTGAACCTGGGCTCGCACTGCCAACGTCGCAAATGCGACCAAGGACTCGCAAATGCAAACTCTGACAAGGTCACAAATGCAACAGAAATTTCGCAAATGCGAGCTATGCCCAGACCAAGGTTCTTCGCAATTGCGAAGCCTTTCTCGAAAATGCGAGGTTCGCAAATGCGAACCAATTCTCGCATTTGCGATACCTGTAGTACCAACAAAGAAACACCAGAAAATTGAAGCTTTCATCCTTCCGAACATGTCCGAAACTCACCCGAAGGGCTCCACACCCAACATCCACACAAGTCTAAAAATATCATACGAACTCGTTCGCGCAATTGAAACACTGAAGTAACATAAAAAACCACGGATCGGACGCCAAAACTCATGGATTAACTCATGAACTCAAAAACATATTAATACTTCCGCATGTTCGATTCCTATAAATCAACTCAGAATGACGCCAAATCTTGCGTGCAAGTCTTAAATGACATTATGGAACTATTCCCGATATCGGAATCCTATTTGGACCTCGATATCACAAGAACCTATTCCAAACCAAATTTAAAGAACTTCAAAAACCTTCAAAGAGCCAACTTTCACTATTAGGCGCCAAAACGCTCCCGGGTCATCCAAGAACCGATCCGAACATACGCCCAACTTTGAAATCATCATAAGAACCTATTGGGATCGTCGAATCTTGATTCCGAGGTCGTTTACTCAAACTGTTGACTGAAGTCAAACTTAGCCTTTCTAGCCAACCTTAAGGAACCAAGTGTTCCGATTTCAACCCGAACCCCTCCAAATCCTGAACTAACCATCCACACAAGTTATAAAATAGTAAAGCACAAACAATGAGTCTATTTAGGGGAACGAGGTTCTAAAAAGCAAAATGACCGGTCGGGTCATTACATTCTCCACCTCTTAAGCAAACGTACATCCTCGAATGGGTCTAGAATCATACCTAGAGTGCTGAACTAATGTGGATATTTTCTCTGCATGTCCTCCTCGGACTCCCAAGTCGCCTCCTCGACTGGTTGGCCCCTCCGCTGAACCTTTATCGCAGAAATTCTCTTGGATCTCAACTAGCAAAACTTCTTATCAACATTGGTAACTGACTCCTCCTCATAACCCACTCATCTAACTAAATCGTGCTGAAGTCTAACACAGTCAGCATAATACCTCCGGAGCATAGACACGTGGAATATCGGATGAACTCCCGATAGACTGGGAGGCAAAGCAAGCTCATAAGGAACCTCGCCAACTCATCTCAACTCGAATGGGCCTATATACCTTGGGTTCAACTTGTCCTTCTTTCCAAACCTCATAATCCCTTTCATTTGAGACACTTTCAAGAGAACCTTCTCGCCCACCATAGATGATACATAACGCGCCTTCTCATTCGCGTAACGCTTTTGTCTTGACTGTGCTGTGTGGAGTCGCCCCTGAATCAACTTTACCTTTTCCAAGGTATCCTTCACCAAATTAGTATAATAGAACTTACCCTCACGGGGCTCAAACCACCAGATGGGAGAAAGACATTCTAAGTCTCGGGTAAAATATTTTTCCTAAAAACCAGGGTTTCGTGATGCCGAGGTAGGAGTAGAGGTTAATAATAGTAGAAATTCTTCGCGGCAAACTTGCTTGCCGCGGTTTAGACTTTTTGCATTGAACAGTACACTGGGGAGTTGAAGGAAAATATTTTGCAGATATAGGCATTTCCGCGCCCATTATGCAAACGCATAATAACTTTGCAAGCCGCATAATGGCCGTAGAGTGAAGTAGCTTTTTGGGCCAATTTTGAGGTCAATTTCGCGTCCAATTGTGTGACCGCACAACCGTTTTGCGGGCGACACTTTTGTCGCATAATCATCCTTAGATTTTTGCGGAGGGAGGTTCTGCGGCATATTATGCGACCGCAGAACAGGTTTGCGGGCCGCAGAGTGAAGCAAGCCAGCCCAGTTCTGAGGGCCATCTTTCACAGTTATTTTGCGGACTGCGGAATCATTATGCGGTCGCATATCCTGTCCCAGGGCTTTATTTTTTGGTTTTTAAACCCGACCCTATTCCGTAAAAACATATGCTAAAGACCATTTTGAGAATTTTTCTAATACTTTTGGAGTGAGTGATAGTTCTTAGAGAGGGGAAGTGACCTTCAAACTAATATCCAAAAATTATTTCTTAATCCTTGAAGATTATGAAGAAAGTCCTCATATTAAAGGTAAGAATCTATGCCCTAGCGTTTAATTTCGAAAATCTACTACAAGAGGGATAATTAGAAAGATAATTATTGGGTGTGGGGGTTGATATCTTGCATGCATGTATCCTTATAGTATGTGGGGAGGTTGTGAGCTAATAATGGTAGGGAATGTGTAGATGAATGGTAGAATCTTTTATAAAAGGGCTTTAAAAACATCAATGCACACCTAGTGTTGTGCTCAAATGAGCTAGAATCATGACCATCTTCCTAATTTTTGTCCTACTTATTATATTTCTAAAATAAATCGAAGTGCTAAGAATTCCGGAACGTTTTAAATTTTAAAGGAAGCTCAATTGAGGTATGTTGGCTAAACCCTCTTCTTCTTAGAATCGAATCCTCCCGGTGTTTGTGTAATTGGTGTAAGTCCCAAGTTGATCATCATAGAATTGATTATTACTAATGTGGTTGTGTTGAAGGATATATGTTCAATAATTATTCTAAATGCTTCATTATGTCACCTTGCCATGTGAGGCTGTGTTCAAAATGTGGAATATGTGCTAGAAATGTTAAGACCTCATGTCAAAATTAAATAAAGGTTGTTATGCCAATATATGCCATATGTGTACTAATGCCTTGCATGATATGCCTTATTGTTGTTGATGATAATGATATTTGAAAATGAAAATAAGAAACTGGAATTATGAAATACGGTCAAGTGCCAAGAATGACTTTATAATCAAGGATACTCGTGCCGATGAATTGAAACGATGGGAAAGAAGTATGATGTGAGATGGTTGATTGAAAGGGAGATGTTTCGAATGAGATGGCCTAGCCGATCGGGTCATGATCGGATTCCATGTCGCACACATGGTAATGACCGTGCTGGAAATTACAATTGAAATTGTGGTTATGGTTTATGTCTCAAATGAATGACCTAGCCGATCAGGTCATGATCGGACTTTGTGTAAGAACACAGTGGTATTATAATTTATGGTATTTTGGAAATGAGATTCCCTAACCTAATAGGATGGAAATTGACTTGAGAACATATGTGATCCTTACTTGATGTTTTAGTATTGTTTGAAGCTTTATTTGAACTCATGACTGTTTCCCTCTTCTATTATTGTTCATTCTGTTGAGATGGTGTTTTAGTTTTACATACTAGTACTATTCGACAGTATTAACGTCCCTTTTGTCAGGTGCGCTTCATCTTTAAATTGATGGAGGTGGTTCCATAGCAGACAATGTTAATCACAGATAGTGGTGCATCCTCTTCCCAACGGACTAGGTGAATCCCACACCATTCTGGGGTCCGTATGTATCTTTTGTTCATATTGTTGTCACTTTTTGAGGTATAGCCGAGGCCTTATTGTAGGTATTATCATAACTCTTTTTTGTATCTTTAGAAGCTCCATAGACACTATGTGGGTTGTACAGGGGTGATACAAAAGTCAAACATATTATGTTGTGTTTTGAACTCTTCTTCCACTCGAATCATAAAGAATGTGTGTGTATTTTGAAACTTAAAGAATGATGTATCCAATGAGATGATTTCGTAATGTATATAGGATCTTCCTAGTGTCTAATTAATGAAAGCATGCCTTATTTTGATCATGAACGAGTTGGGTAAAAAGTGTCTAACATGTTTGATCGACCGGGTCCACTCGGTTTAGCATCAGTCCCGCTTCTCGAGGTTGGGGCTTGACAAACTTGGTATCAGAGCCTACGGTTTTAAACTACCCTAGGATGTCTCGGAGCCGTGTCTAGTAGAGTCTTTATTATTGGTGTGTTGTCGACCACATCTATAAGTTGGAGGCTATTTGGACATTTTGGAATAATACCCTTCTTTGATATTCTATATCGTGCGACGAAACTGATTGTGCAACTATTGCTCATCTAACTCGTGCATTCCTTTACTTTTAAGTACATGTCACCTAAGAAGAGAGCAAGAACTGGCCAAGGAGCCAATATTGCCTCTAGAGTGGCACTTGACCCTTTATTTGATGATGCAGGTGAATACCCAAGAGGTGAGGATAATCCCCCGATTGCTACACTGTCTGATTCCACTACACCTGACCAGGCCACACCAGTTCCTGCACCTACTAAGTTTCAAGGGTTCCTCCACCTGATATTCCGGTTCAACCTCCTGCCCCGACTTCCAGTTCTGGTATTTCTGATGGGGGTCTTAGGGGAGCTATTCAGATGCTGACATAGATAGTGGCTTCTAAGTCCCAGAGATCGAATGTGCACCGACTTCCTCTAGCCAACAAGGAGATTCTACTGGTTCTAGGGTGAAGAGGTTTCTTCAGTTGGATCCTCCGGTATTCTCGGGTGCTAATCCCCAGGAGGACCCGCAGGACTTCATTGATGAGATGCATAAGACTCTTCAGGTTATACACACTACTAAGATGGAGGGAGTGGAGTTGGCCGCCTACCGCCTGAAAGGGGTGGCCTATTCTTGGTTTGAGTTGTGGGAGGACTCTCAGAAGGAGGGGAGCCCTCCAGCGAGGTGGAGTGAGCTTGCTGATGCCTTTATGGGCCATTTCCTGCCTACCGACTAGGGCAGCCCGTACTGTAGTGTATGAGAACCTTAAGTAAGGAAGTAAGAGTGTGTGGGAGTATCACATGGAGTTCGTGCGCCTGACAAAATATCCTATTCATATATTGACGATGATGGAGGCTATAGTGCACCGTTTTGTGTGGGGCCTTAGCCCCTTGGTTATCAATGAGGCCACTACAGCTGCCTTGAATTTAGATATGAAATATGGGAAGATAGTAGAATTTGCTCAAGATACAGAGAGCCGTAAGCTGAAGAACAGAATGGAACGAGAGGGTACCAGCAAGGCCCAGTCCGCGGGCAACTTTGGGGAGTCATTTGGTGGGGGAAGATTATCTTTTTGGGGAGGGTCATCATGGCTATCCTAGTCTTATGCTCGGTCTTTATCCAGTGCACCACCAGCGGGGCACAGTCATTATCAAGGGAGTCATCGTTTCAGGCCCAATCAGGGAAGCAATGGGCCCCAGCAATAGGGCCGATCAAGAGGGAGATTCCAACAGCATCAGAGGCCCCCATGACCCAAGTGTGGGAGTATGCATTTGGGAATCTGCTACATGGACCTACCTATATGTTACGGGTGTAGACTGAGGGGTCATATTCAGAAAGAGTGTCGTTCAACCCACCAAGGTGCGGGAAGGGGAACATCACAACCATCCAGCTCTGCAGCTGCTACGTCTTCAGCACCCTCTCCAGCTCGAGGCACTGCAACACCAGCAGGGCGTGGTGCGTAGAGTTCAGGAGGACCCAAGCGTTTCTATGCTATGAGTGGTCGATAAAGTGCAGAGGCTTCTCCAGATGTCACGACCCCAAATCCTAGCCGTGATGGCGCCTATCGTGGAACTAGGCTAGCCAACCATCACCTTACTACACATTTGTTCAATTATAAGAGTTCACAATTTAATAATAAGCCGCAACCATAGCAATATAAATAAGTTATTTAAATCTTAACGCCCCAATAATGGTATAAACCAAACCTAAACAAAACCTCCCAAGACCGGAGTCAATGATCATGAGCATCTAAAAAGAAATACGTCTAACTCTGCTAATGTCATAATAAATGTCTATGAATCAAATTCTAATAGTAATCAAGGAAGGGAAATGGAGAAGTTGTGGACGCTGGACAGCTACCTCGAAATCCTGTGAACTGCTGCTAACGAACAAGGGAGCTACTGCTCCAAATCGGTACCTGGATCTGTGCACAAAGGCACGGGGAGTCTTTATGAGTACGCCAACTTAGTAGTAATGAAAATAAATCATAGTCTAAGAATTATAAAACACACAGTACGAATACACCAATTCACAAAAGAACCAGTAAAACACCAAGTCACCAGATAGTATTCATCAAATACATGAGTTCAAAAATCAGTTTCCATAAATCCTTTGAAACAAGTGTAATATCAGTATATCTCAGTAAAATTCTCAGTAAAACCCAGTTTGAAAACGAAGTAAATCATAGTTCGAAAACTCAGTAAAAGTCTTCATAAAACTGCCCCTCGGGCCATAATCATTTATCGTAACAATTGCCCATCAGGCATTCTCACAATCACTCAGTAACATCCCATCATGCAATAATCATCACTCAGTATCAGCCCCGCGGGCAATAATCATCACTCAATAGGTACATACGCTCACTGGGGGTGTGTACAGACTCCGGAGGGGCTCCTAGAGCCCAAGCGCTATAACAACATAAGGCCTGAAAGCCTCCCTCATATAAGACCTGAAAGCCTCCTCACAATATAGGCATGAAAGCCTCCCTCATATAAGGCCTGAAAGCCTCCTCACAATATAGGCCTCAAAGCCTCCCTCATATAAGGCCTGAAATCCTCCTCACAATATAGTCCTGAAAGCCTCACTCAGTCAGACACTCTCAATTTTCCGTTAGGCCTTAAACATACCGGGTTCTCGACCCAAAATAGTGTTTCATTTTTCAATAAATATTATCAAAATAATCCGTGTATCAAAAAAATTTATTAGGAAAAGACTGAGTGTAAAGTCGTAACATATCAGTGAGGAAAATATAGTAACACATCCCCCAAGGGGTAAACGGGTCGGCATCAGGCCCCAAACATGGCTTATAGCCCAAATCATATCATAATATAACAATACTAATTAAGCATAGGCTTAAAAGTCGGTTTCGCAACTCAATAGTCGCCTAAGTAAGGAATATATCTCCAAAGTTTCAACCTTTGCATTTCAAAACCCGTGAAATGGTGCATAGTCCGGGGTTTCATACTCTCAAGACAGGATTTTAAGACACACCTCAAAACTAGCCCGAAATTACATAGCAATGCGTTTGCCTTTCGAATCAACTTCCGGATGCTCCAAATCTACCAAGTTCATATTTTTATCATCAAATTATGCTCAAGGAATAAATTCCAATTGAAAAACATCGAATTTAGCTCAAAAATTCGAATTCGGTCAAAACCCGACCCCAGGGCCCGCATCCCTAAACTCATACAAATCTGTTCTTCATCCTCTCACGAGTCCGTACATATGAAGAACACTAAAATCGGAGTTCGCTTGACCCCTCAAATCATCCCTAGAAGGTCTCATAATCTCAAGCCCTAACTTCACTTTTTCTACTAATTTTCATGAATTAAAAACTGATATTTTAATCCTTAATCACATATAATCGAGTTTTTGGGTCCAAAATCCTTACCTCAATGAAGAACAATGATTTCCTCTCTTAAAAATCGCCTCAAAAGCTTCTTCCCGGTCAAAGATTGGAAGAATATTCGGACTGCTTGTTATATGTATATTGTTCACGCGTTTTACTGCTCCCAATGGATTCCTTGTGAAATTCTAATCAATTTAGGCTTTTGAGTCACTCAATTTGACCTTATAATGAAGGAGATATGTAAGTTTTAATATTTGCAAATAGTGTAGGTTTTTAATACGCCGTCAGGGGCAAATTCGTAATTAACCTGAAAAATCTGGCAACCTTGGTATAATGGCCAAAAAATCCTCATACGATTTCCAAATTCGACGATTCTTTTTTCTTTGGGTCCGTAATTACGATATGGATCTAATGCTTCATTCAAAACAATTGGAGCTCATTTGTTCAATATGATATCATTTTTGCTTGAAGAAACGACGTCGAAGCATAAGAAAAACGAGCACAACGCAGCCCAAACCTATCCGAAACTAACCCGAGCTCCTCGGGACCCCGTACGAACATACTAACAAGTCCTATTACATAACCTGAACTTAGTTGAACCTTTGGAACACCCAAAACAACACCAAAACACCATATCTACGCCGAATTCAAGCCTAAGAACTTCTAAATCTCCAACTTTCGCCAATTCAAGCTTAATTCTACATCGGACATCACAAAATTATTCTGAACACACCCCTAAGTCCCAAATCACCTAACGAAGCTATCCGAGCCATAAAATCCGCATTCCGGGGTCGTTTATCAATAAGTTAACTCTCAGTTGACTTTTCCAACTACAAAGCTATTTTTAGAGACTAAATGTCTCAATTCTCACTACAACCATTGTGAACCCGAGCTAACCGACTCTAACGCATCATAAACAGCATAACCAACCCATGACAAGGCAACAACAGCAATAATAATGCAAATTCTAGGGAACGACTGCCCGGGTCGTTACATTCTCCCCCACTTAAACATACGTTCGTCCTCGAACGTGCCCAGAGTTGTTCCAAACACCACCAAAAATGCTGTGTAACCTACCATGCACATATTCGGAGGTGATTCCACGTCACCTTATCCCATATAGGTCTAATAGCACAACATAGTTGAAATTTCGAAGTCCGATCCTGACCTATAAACCTTAGAACTAAATTTCCACTTCTGAGTCCATTAAGAAGATCAAATTCCCACGACTATAAGCTGAAAAAGTCTGAACACGCTGTATCAAGCCATATCCGTAACACAAGATGAAATCACATAATATACCGCATGACTCAACACTCATAGCGATGACTCCTAATCCCAATAGCTGCTCATAACAACCCAATACCGGTAAATAACCTCTTATCAAACAAAACCTCACTTAAACACCTTCATATGGTTCCGTTGATGAAAGCAACACATAATAACCAGCAACCATTTGTCTGATCAGCATCAATACCATCCAGAGCCATAACTTGTGCAACTCGTGCGCTCAATAACAACATCCCAAGAGCTCATTTCATTAAATAAAGAGGATTCACATGAGAGGACTATCCTGCCACTAACACTTACCAAACTGCATCATGCTAAAAACCTGGTACACATAGTTAAATCAAAATACAGGAATCTGACACCAAGGATCATACCTCTACATGACTCCGCTACCATGCGTGATCCCATCCAACGCTGGACCACATGACATACTCCAAGCCACCTTGCTCAAAATCAAAAACCATGCGAAATTAGGCATCAATTACTCAAAGTGCATTGCCATAACTACGGGGAAATCGGACGATACCATGCCACCCGAACCAAAAAGAACATAACTAACACGTCTCAATCCTGCAACACACAATTACTTACCTTAATCAAATCTCGCTATAAAGCCCCGATAGAACCGCACCCTATGCACATATAACCAACAATCACAATTCCTCGAAACACCGAAAGGCAACTCATAGATCACTCCAAAACACGAATAAGCTCAATGACAATCGAATGGTACATCCCTCAACAATAGCAATTCGGAGTCAACAATTCCGACTCGGGGCAGACCACACACCCATACTGGCCTACCAATAACTCTAAGTAAACTCTGGTCACCCACAACAGGTAGATAACTCTCCTAACGTTCATAATGACTGAATCATGACATATACTAACACCTGACTAGCTTTGCTCGTATCCTCGTAGTTCACAACTACAAAAATAATCTGTTCATGAAAACTCCCAGTCTCAAAATCCATGAGGCGCACCAATTACCATATCTGATCCCAATTCCACCACTCAAATATATAACACGCCCCTAATACTTTATCATTCCCGAGGGATATCCCCATAATTCCTCTGTGACACCAAGCAACCTTGAATATCAGCAATCGATCCAACAAGAGAGCGACGTAACACCAATGAAGCACCCTTAACTCAAAAACATTGCCCCTTCTGAACGTGTGCCCTCATCAAGCCACCCAATTAGTATATCATCTACCTAGTCATCTGAGACCGCCAGTGCTGACCTTCCTTCTTGAACTGAACTGTGACCTCACATATGCCAATCTCCGCTATACACAGAATACCGCATACGCCATGCCATTTTATGATAAATATGAGAACTTCATGCTCCCTTCCTAGCAAAAAACAACTACGTACCCAACTAGCCAAGAACTTTCCATTTGATCCCATCTAGAAGCAAAATCACTATACATCACATGGCCCTCACGCCAGTAGAAATATACATCTCTAACCGTTGTAAAAACCATCAAGAACTCCCGAACCACATTTTCACAACACCAACCGTCAGGACTGAATCCTCCTAACTCAACCAGGCTACGCATGCCACCAAACTCCAAGAGAATTGCTAAGAAACACCTGTAACAACTCATTACCCTATAAACACCCAAAGAACTAACCATATCCCTTATCATGCCGATCCGACCTACTACCAAGCTGTCCTATTTATCCAAGTTCCTTCTGACTTACCTTCGAATTGATACTTCTTTTTGCCATACCGCAATTCTCAATCCCGGCTCACCGCACGAAAACCGAGAATAAAAATATACCGTCTAAGGCACATAAGCCGCTGAATACTCCCTCAATTATCCCAAAATGCACCACATTAGAAATACTTACCCTAAAGAGACTTCCTGCGAATTTAAAGTCATTACCTTCACTTTCCTGATAGTGATGGAAAGAATCCATGATAATGCAAATACACCACAAGCCTTGACACTTTCCCTGTAAATCTCAGTTCTAGCCCTTCTCACACCTTGAAGAATCTCGATCTCTAGATATAACCTTAAATCTGTCTGAACCATTCTCGAACGTCATTTACTCTAAGCAATTTCAATTACACTAACCAAGTAAACAGAACGACCTGACCCCTCTTGCAATCCACATACTAAGAAAGTAATCCACACCTTTGAAGTAACAAGCAAACTCATACACTGCACCCACTATCCTTTCAAGTACAACCCAATCATTCAATAAATTTCACCTCTGCAAGTCATAACGGATTCACCAACATACTTCGAACCGAAACCAATACGATACCTAATCGTGTAATCAACTTATCAGTAGCGGACTCCCCCACTTGGCTCAAATCCAAAGATCAAGACAAACAATAACTCACGATGCCCACACATTATCACTGCCACCATACTGTGGTGGGATTCAACTAAATCCTTCATACGCTCATATGACCCAGACCATCTAACCCTCAACTCGTATGCAATTATCGCATTCGCCATTGTAATGATCATGCCAACTCCCACAAGCGATCTAAAATCAAATTACAACATACATCATCTACTGGTAGAAAGAACTTGCTACATATAAACATAAGGGTCACACACCTCAAGAAAACCCACAGGAGATACCCCTACCTGCTTAATCTCAAAATATTATCTCCCTAAATCTTCCGAAAATCATAGCCATCACGCAATTACTATACCTTCCTACATTAGAACACAACCACTGCCTGCCCCCAAGACATCCCATTAAGCGGTATAAGAACCTGTAGTTGATGGCAATACTAACACTGGAGCTGTGGCCAAGGAATTCTTGAGCTTCTGGAAGCTCTACTCACACTCGTCTGACCACATAGATACCTTCACTGGACACCACGAGTTCCAAGAATGCTATTGAACTGAGCCAACAATTCACACTTGGAGAACTCGCAAAAAGCTTCTCCTTCCTATATCCTTGTGATACCATCATCAAATGCCGAGTATGTTATCCATGGCTACGAGAGTACAACAGGATGCCATCAATAAATACAATAACAAAGGAGTTATAATACGGCTGAATACCGGCAGTCAAATACATAGACGCTGTTGCGGCATTAGTCAGCTCAAAAGACATCACAGGAACTCAGAACATAATAGGAAAACCCACTTCACTTCACTCCACAACTAAACTACATGAGAGGTCCTTCAATACTCATAACTCGAAGCCATATTTTAAATCAATACAGAAGTCAAATAATCAATGGTTCTTGCCACATCTCCCGCCAATTCATTTTGATCACAATCAAACAACCTGAATACATCTAACTATCCGATCACACTCACCATATAGTTATCTAGTCACAAAGTTCCATCATTAAGGACACAAACGGACATGTAAGTCCCCCAACACATGTGCTCACCCAAATGAAATCTCAACACTCAAGCCACAGACAAAATCCGGCCTCAAGTCCTTCCAACTGGCCCATTATTAACATGTAAAAAATCATATCTCACCCATGGAAGTCACTGCCGCTGACGCACAACTGATACCAAGAGCTCGTGTACACATTCGAATACATGAAAGGAATTCAAAGAGTTACACTTTGGATAAATAAATGGATTCGCACGATAAGAATTCAAGAATGTGGAATGTTTCCTAAGGGTTCTGCAACCTCTCGAAGATAAGTACAGACGTCTCCGTACAAATCCGCAAGACTCTACTAAACTTGCTCATGACCGTTGAGTCCTATGTAACATAGTGCTCTGATACCAACTTGTCACGACCCCAAATCCTAACAGGCCACGATGGCGCCTATCGTGGAACTAGGCTAGCCAACCATCACCTTACTACGCATTTGTTCAATTATAAGAGTTCACAATTTAATAATAAGCCGCAACCATAACAATAAAAATAAGTTATTTAAATCTTAACGCCCCAATAATGGTATAAACCAAACCTAAACAAAACCTCCCAAGACTGGAGTCAATGATCATGAGCATCTAAAAAGAAATACGTCTAACTCTGCTAATGTCATAATAAATGTCTATGAATCAAATTCTAATAGTAATCAAGGAAGGGAAATGGAGAAGTTGTGGACGCTGGATAGCTACCTTGAAATCCCGTGAACTGCTGCTAATGAACAAGGCAGCTACTGCTCCAAATCGGTACCTGGATCTGTGCACAAAGGCACAGGAAGTCTTTATGAGTACGCCAACTCAGTAGTAATGAAAATAAATCATAGTCTGAGAATTATAAAACACACAGTACGAATACACCAATTCACAAAAAAACCAGTAAAACACCAAGTCACCAGATAGTATTCATCAAATACATGAGTTCAAAAATCAGTTTCCATAAATCCTTTGAAACAAGTGTAATATCAGTATATCTCAGTAAAATTCTCAGTAAAAACCAGTTTGAAAACGAAGTAAATCATAGTTCGAAAACTCAGTAAAAGTCTTCATAAAACTGCCCCCCGGGCCATAATCATTTCTCGTAACAATTGCCCATCAGGAATTCTCACAATCACTCAGTAACATCCCATCAGGCAATAATCATCACTCAGTATCAGCCCCGCGGGCAATAATCATCACTCAATAGGTACATGCGCTCACTGGGGGTGTGTACATACTGCGGAGGGGCTCGTACAACCCAATTTCTATAACAACATAAGGCCTGAAAGCCTCCTCACAATATAGGCCTGAAAGCCTCCCTCATATAAGGCCTGAAAGCCTCCTCACAATATAGGCCTGAAAGACTCACTCATATAAGGCCTGAAATCCTCCTTACAATATAGGCCTGAAAGCCTCACTCAGTTAGACACTCTCAATTTTCCCTTAGGCCTTAAACATACTGGGTTCTCGACCCAAAACATTGTTTCATTTTTCAATAAATATTATCAAAATACTCCGAGTATCAAAATAATTTATCAGGAAAAGACTGAGTGTAAAGTCGTAACATATCAGTGAGGAAAATATAGTAACACATCCCCCAAGGGGTAAACGGGTCGGCACTAGGCCCCAAACATGGCTTATAGCCCAAATCATATCATAATATAACAATACTAATTAAGCATATGCTTAAAAGTCGGTTTCGCTACTCAATAGTCGCCTAAGTAAGGAATTTATCTCCAAAGTTTCAACCTTTGCATTTCAAAACCCGTGAAAGGGTGCATAGTCCGGGGTTTCATACCCTCAGGACAGGATTTAAAGACATTACTTACCTCAAAACTAGCCCGAAATTACTTAGCAATGCGTTTGCCTTTCGAATCAACTTTCGGATGCTCCAAATCTACCAAGTTCAGATTTTTATCATCAAATTATGCTCAAGGAATAAATTCCAATTGAAAAATATCGAATTTAGCTCAAAAATCCGAATTCGGTCAAAACCCGACCCCCGGGCCCGCATCCCAAAGCTCAGAAAGTTTTATACAAAACCGTTCTTCATCCTCTCACGAGTCCGTACATAAAAAGAACGCTAAAATCGGAGTTCGTTTGACCCCTCAAATCATCCANATCATCACTCAGTATCAGCCCCGCGGGCAATAATCATCACTCAATAGGTACATGCGCTCACTGGGGGTGTGTACATACTGCGGAGGGGCTCGTACAACCCAATTTCTATAACAACATAAGGCCTGAAAGCCTCCTCACAATATAGGCCTGAAAGCCTCCCTCATATAAGGCCTGAAAGCCTCCTCACAATATAGGCCTGAAAGACTCACTCATATAAGGCCTGAAATCCTCCTTACAATATAGGCCTGAAAGCCTCACTCAGTTAGACACTCTCAATTTTCCCTTAGGCCTTAAACATACTGGGTTCTCGACCCAAAACATTGTTTCATTTTTCAATAAATATTATCAAAATACTCCGAGTATCAAAATAATTTATCAGGAAAAGACTGAGTGTAAAGTCGTAACATATCAGTGAGGAAAATATAGTAACACATCCCCCAAGGGGTAAACGGGTCGGCACTAGGCCCCAAACATGGCTTATAGCCCAAATCATATCATAATATAACAATACTAATTAAGCATATGCTTAAAAGTCGGTTTCGCTACTCAATAGTCGCCTAAGTAAGGAATTTATCTCCAAAGTTTCAACCTTTGCATTTCAAAACCCGTGAAAGGGTGCATAGTCCGGGGTTTCATACCCTCAGGACAAGATTTAAAGACATTACTTACCTCAAA
>ML272568.1:24912-68508 GCA_005239495.1 Nicotiana undulata | reverse complement strand
TATATATATACTGTTCATGCGTTTTACTTCTCCCAATGGATTCCTTGTGAAATTCTAATCAATTTAGGCTTTTGAATCACTCAATTTGACCTTATAATAAATGAGATATGTAGGTTTTAAGATTTGCAAATAGTGCAGGTTTTTAATACACCGTCAGGGGCAAATTCATAATTAACCAGAAAAATCTGGCAACCTTGGTAAAATGGCCATAAAATCCTCATACGATATTCGACGATTCTTTTTCTACGGGTCCGTAATTATGATATGGATCTAATGCTTCATTCAAAACAGTAATTGGAGCTCATTTGTTCAATATGATATCATTTTTGCTTGAAGAAACGACGTCGAAGCATAAGAAAAACGAGCAGAACGCAGCCCAAACCAATCTGAAACTCACCTGAGCTCCTCGGGACCCCGTACAAACATACTAACAAGTCCCATTACATAACTTGAACTTAGTTGAACCTTCGGAACATCCAAAACAACACCAAAACACCATATCTACGTCGAATTCAAGCCTAAGAACTTCTAATTCTCCAACTTTCGCCAATTCACGCTTAATTCTACACCGGACATCACAAAATTATTATGAACACACTCCTAAGTCCCAAATTACCTAACGAAGCTATCCGAGCCATAAAATCCGCAATCCGAGGTCATTTACCAATAAATCAACTCTCAATTGACTTTTCCAACTACAAAGCTATTTTTAGAGACTAAATGTCTCAATTCTCACTACAGCCATTCTGAACCCGAGCCAACCGACTCTAACACATCATAAACATCATAACCAACCTATGACAATGCAATAACAACAATAATAATACAAATCCTACGGAACGACCGACCGGGTCGTTACACCAGATGTCATCACTGGTATATTGACTGTCCAATCTCATGATGTATATGCTCTTATTGATCTGGATCCACCTTGTCCTATGTTACCCCTTATGTTCCTATGGAAATTGGGATAGAACCGAAATAGCTTCATTAGTCGCTATCTGTATCTACTCCGGTTGGTGAGTCTATTGTGGCCGCGCTGGTTTATAAGGGTTTTATTGTCACGGTACGTGGTCCAGACACCATGGAGGATCTCATTGAGTTGGGGATGGTTGATTTTGATGTAATTATAGGAATGGATTGGCTTTATTCATGTTTTTCCAAGATCGATCGCCGAACTAGAATTGTGAGGTTTCAACTTCCAAATGAGCCAGTTGTTGAGAGGAAGGGTGATAATGTGACTTCAAAAGGTAGGTTTATTTCTACCTTAAGGCTACGAAGATGATTAATAATGGGTGTATCTATCACCTGGTCAAGGTTACTGACACCGATGCTGAGGCTCCTACACTCAAGTTTGTGCCAATTGTGAATGAATTTCCAGAGGTATTTCCCGATAAGCTCCTTGAGATTTATCCACACAGGGAGATTGATTTTGGGATTGATGTGATGCCAGGCGCACAACCTATATTTATTCCTCCCTACAAGATGGCACCAGCAGAATAGAAGGAGCTAAAGCAACAATTGATGGATTTGTTAGAGAAGGGTTTCATCTGACCGAGTGTGTCACCATGGGACGCACCGATTCTCTTTGTAAGGAAGAAAGATGGATCACTGAGGATGTGTATTGACTATCGGAAGCTCAACAAGGTCACAATAAAAAATAAGAACCCATTACCAAGAATAAATGATTTGTTTGATCAGTTACACGATGCTAGATACTTCTCCAAAATTTATTTACGATTAGGGTATCACCACTTGAAGATCAGGGAGCAAGATATTCCGAAAACAACTTTCAAGATCCAGTATGGGAACTTTGAATTTTTGGTAATATTGTTTGGGATAACAAATGCCCCGATAGCTTTCATGGATCATATGAATCGGGTTTTCAAGCCTTTCCTCGATTGCGTTGTGATAGTGTTCATTGATGATATTCTTGTGTATTCACGAGGACGAGAGGACCATGTCGATCATTTCAGGGAAGTGCAGACTTTTCCTCAACACCAATTTTCTAGAAGTTTTCAAAATGTGAATTTTGGCTCGAATCTGTCACATTTTGTTACGCCCCGCAGTATTATATTACGATGATATTAAACTTTGTAGTATTATACGTGAAATTGTCGTAAGATAATTGACCTCAGTTCAAGGATAAGATTATTTGGAGATTATAAGCATTATGCTATTTCAAACAAGTGAGGAGTAAATTTGTGAAGGTGAGAGGATAAGGAAATCGAAGAAAATGAATTTTCGTCGAAGTTTGATATTTTCGGATAAAATGTGGCCCGAGCTAAAATATCTGGTATTTATGGACTAGTTCCATATAAGATACCACATGACCATGATAGTGAGGTGTATAATTTTGCTAAAAGTGAGCAGTATTTTAAGTAATTTTAGATAATTCTTAATTATGTGGGTAAATGGTTAATTATTTGTTAATGGGATATTAAGAAGTTAATCAAGTGATAAGTGGATAATTAAATCAAATGTTTGGATTAGAATTACACCCCCCATGTGGCAGAAACCACCCTAACATTCATGACTCATTAAGTCATTAGAAAAGGTGGCAAATTAAGGCTTGTGGTGGCTGCCACATCCACATATAAGGCATCTCAAACATTAGGGTAAGTAAGATTTTGTAAGAAAGATTTTGTAAGTAAGATGTTAAGTAACATGAGTATTCAAATATGCATCTGCATATATCACATAAGCATGTAAGATCTTCAACAATTCAAATTAATGTGAGATTTTGTAATTCTAAGGAAGTACGGTGCAATCTTTCTCAATAATATCATATGGATTTCCCCCTACTCCGTTTTGATGTTACGTGCTTCGTCGCGATTGGCATATGTTAGAAGGATTGTCAAGAGAATCGGCTCAGGTATGTTAAGTCTAAGCCCCTCCTTCATTTTGGCATGATTTCATAACCACATGAGTTTGATAACGAGGCATAAAGAGAAATTCATATTCCTGAATTTACGTACATTTCATAGTCTCATAAGCTATAGTTTTCTCCCTTATCGGGACTTCATATTCAATTGAGTATTGTCCTGTTCCAGTCAAGAGCAGAGAGCCTATATATACAATATTACAATATTTTTATTACCATCGAGCTATAATCGATGGGCAGGCCCCTATTGGGCAATCTCTTATCAGATAATAAGTTATATACCGAGCCTACTACGACCGTGCGCCTATGAGCGAGCCTAGTTGGCCGAGATACAGAGCCTAGTATGGACGAGCGCCTATGAGCGATGTTGATACCTTATTTTTCCTTATAATATTTTTCAAAATGCATATATACCTTTAAAATCATGCATTGGCATCAATTGATATATTTCCATAATTTCTACAATTGTTTAGGGATTTTTTATTAATTTATCCCAGTATTTTTATTTAAATAATTACTAATTGCATCACAGATAACTTCATAACAAATTCATAGCCTAATTTTGCTATTTATATTTATATTAAGCATAAATTATTGCACAAATAACCACATTTACACTCTTTGGGTTACAATTGCAATAACTTTGCAATTATAGCCCATGCATGCATTATTACACATATTACCAGAAAATAGCTTGTTGTATTTTTGAAATATTGGGTAATTATTTTAAAACATTTCTATGCACGAAAATTATTTTTTATAATCTGTTAATTATCTTATAAATTATTTTTATAAATTATTTGGGTAGCATTGTTAGATTGCATGGTGTGCCCATATCCATTATATCAGACCGAGGTACTCAGTTTACCTCCCATTTCTGGAGAGTTTTTCAGCGAGAGTTGGGTACACAGATTGAGTTGAGCACAACGTTTCATCCTCAGACGGATGGACAATCCGAGCGTACTATTCAGATTTTGGAGGATATGTTGCGGGCTTGTGTCATTGACTTTGGTGGTTCATGGGATCAGTACTTGACTTTAGCTGAGTTTGCCTACAACAACAGCTACCAGTCGAGCATTCAGATGGCTCCGTATGAGGCGTTGTATGGTAGGCGGTGTCGGTCCCCAGTCGGATGGTTGAGCCGGGAGAGGCTAGATTATTGGGTTCTGAGTTAGTCCAGGATGCCTTGGACAAGGTGAAGATTATTCAGGATAGACTTCGCACAGCTCAGTCCAGGCAAAAGAGTTATGCGGATCGTAGAGTTCGAGATTTGTCTTTCATGATAAGAGACCGGGTATTTCTTCGAGTGTTGCCTATGAAGGGCGTGATGGGGTTTTGAAAGAAGGGCAAGTTGAGCCCTAGATACATTGGTCCATTAGCAGCTCACGTGGTACTCAGACTTCTCCCAGACTTGGTTCTTTGTGCGGCACCCCACACTTAGTTCTAACCATCTCATTTGATTTTGATTTCTTCCAATGGCTTTGCTTCCCATTCTCCTAGAAAAAAAATGAAACTACAAAAAAAATTTAAAAAAATAATATAAAATTTTCAAAAAAACAATAAAGGTGGGTTGCCTCCCAACAAGCGCTCGATTTAATGTTGTGGCACGGCGCGAATCACTTTTTTTCCTCCACCTTGAGCATATGAATTGAACCCCAAGTTTTGCTTCATGTTTATGATTATTCTCACGGGGAAGTTTAAATTCTTGCGAGTCAAAAATTAAATAAATTCTCATGCACTTTTTGGCTCTACACCGAGGAGTGTCAACTTGCCTAGAAGGCCTTGAAATTTTCAAAATATAAGGCTCATCTACCTCTTCCCTGGACTCCTCTTTATGCTCGTAAAGATCCATTCTAATTTCACCATCCGAACATAATGTAGAGAACTGTTTGGAATGAGGTCTAACACGCTCAAATACATGAACTTCAAGATTTTCGACATCCTCAACACAAATCACACTAGATTCAACTAAATTTGTGTCCTCAATGTCCTTGGTTGACTCTAGTATCACTTCTTCAACATCGGCATCCTCAAATTTTAGCTGGTTAGAGTGTTGGTGTTGTACTTTGGACCCCTCCATGCGCATCTCAATTTCCATCTCTAATGCACACTGCTCCTAGCTACTATCCATAATATTAACATGTTGAGCATAAAAAGCTTCAACTAGTTGACTCACATGAGCCTCCAAGTTGCGAATAGTTGCATATTTCCTTTGTACCCGCAGTTGTGTCTCGTCATTTTTTTCCACAAGGTACCTTAGCATATCTTTGATCTCTTTCAGGCTGTCATCCTCGGGTTCTTTGTTCTTGTAAACCTCACAATTAAAAGTAGAATTATCATAGTAATAAGAACAACCATGAAACTAATCATCTTGACCACCAGGCATATCACACACATCCCTACACATAAAATTGAGTTGGTGCACATAACTCGCTCTCGGGAATATTTTGATAATTTTGCCGTGGGTGGTTTCCTCCACAATATGCATAAGGAGGATCAAAAGTAGAAGTACCACCATCATAACTCTCATAATTCCAAGATGCCATGTTTCTCAAATCAACAAGTAAAAAAACATTAAATACTAGAAAACAAAATAAAAATTCAAACTTGAAACCTTACAATATGTACACCTACAACTATACTATTAGTTCCTCGGCAACGGCGCCAAAATTTGATCACGCCCAACTCTAGTCCTAAAAAGGATAAGCGGTCGCTGCAAATATAATTCGGTCTAAAAGTCCAGAGTCGAATCCCACAGAGAACTAAGGTTTAGCTACAACTGTTCACTATCACCAAGAAGACAAGCTTGAACAATTCCTAAGATATAATTATTAAGATTCATATGTCTAACAAATTAAAATAGTAAATTAATGTTACGACCCAAATTCCCCAACCTTAAGGATCGTGATGACGCCTAACACCACACTTGCAAGGCAAGCCAATGTTAGAACTTGATGAGCCATTTTCCTTGAATATTTACTTAACCACAATAAGACAATTAAAAATAATTAAATCTGATAGTTTCTATCGAATAACTTCATGAATAAAATAATGAACGAATAATTAAACCGAGCCACAAAATAAATATACAACTCTAAGACTACCCTAGGGTCTGGTATCACAATTCACGAACTACTAAGAATACTACAAATAATGGGATGAAAGACATAATATAACTATTTTGGAAAATAATAAAAACAGTGTGTATAGGGCTATGAAAAGACTCCAGTAAATTCTGCGGACGCCGACAGATCTACCTCGTGTCTCCGAATGATGAATGCGGACTACTAAAAATCTCCTAACGCTAGCCAGTACCTGAATCTGCACAAAATAGTGCAGAGTGTAGTATCAGTAAAACCGACCCCATGTACTGAGTAAGTGCCGAGCCTAACCTCCGCGAAGTAGTGATGAGGCTAGGACAAGACACCACATAAACCTGTATATTTATATAATCTTACTAGCAGGAATAACAACAATTAAGAGATTTAAAAGAGATGGCAATTAATGGGGAAAGAGCATACGATGAGGAATTTCTAACATAATAAACGAGGAAATAATAAGGCAAACACAGATAGTGAGCAACATTAATTTCAACAATTAAAATAGAAAGAAACTTGCACGGCATCACCCTTCGTGCTTTTACTCTCAGCCTCACCATATGCATCAATATAAATGTAAATGTGCATGGCATCACCCTTCGTGCTTTACTCTCTTCCTCACCATATGCATTAATATGAATGTAAATATACACGGCATCACCCTTCGTGCTTTATCACTCTTCCTCACCATATGCATAAATGTAAATACATATGTAAATGTGCACGACATCACTCTTCGTGCTTTATCACTCTTCCTCACCATATGCATGAGTATGAATTATAAGTATGAATGCAAATGTGCACGGCATCACCCTTCGTGCTTTATCACTCTTACTCACCATATGCATAAATATAAAAACCATATCCCGGCAAGGGAATCAACAATAGACATAAATATATCGAGGCAAGGGATATATATGAGTCACATTGGGGGGGTACATGGATAGGGTATAGGGAAACAGACAACAACTAGATAAAACACTTAGCAGGTTAGTCATGGACAGTAACACTTAAGACATAAATCATAGATGTAAGGTAGAAAGCATGACATGTCTTAAACAGGATTAAGTATACATGCAAGGTCAATCACATACATCAAGTAACCAACAGGATCACATATTTAAGGGATTTGTCACGACCCAAAGTCCATAAGGCAGTGATGGCGTCGGACACCACTGCCAGGCAAGCTAATCATTAAATGGTTAAGTTAAATTTCCTGTTTTAGCATTTTTGAAATCATTACCTTTCACTTTATTACATAATAACTTAATAAAATCCGCTAAGTAAATACGACAGTTTAATATTCCATTTTTATAAAATACATCCCAAACACATCCCAGAACCCGGTGTCACTAGTGCATGAGCAAATTCTAAGAACTTCACAAATACTACAAAGCTTGTCCGAAATACAAATTGGAAAAGGAATTTAAAATGAAAATAAATATAATATGAGGGAGACTCTGTCGGCTGCGGGTCACCTCCGGATGATGCAGCTCACCTAAGTCTCCAAGCCGGCCACATCGCTGTGAAAGTACCTGTGCAATAAAAATGCACAACAAGTGTAGCATGAGTACGAAAACAACGTGTACTCAGTAAGTATCCCGCCTAACCTCAGAGAGGTAGTGACGAGAGGTCGAAGTTGACACTTGCTAGAGGTCAATTTAACATAATCGAGTGAGACACTAAGCATGAATATCATAGGCAATTTAATAAATATCAGGGATAAGGAATATCAGTTCTTCTTACATTTAACACTTTAACACCTCGTCATTTCAGTTGACAATTTATAGTTTCCAGGCCAATAAACATGTATAAATCACAGGAAAGTACGCAACAATTATCATGCGCGAGATATGCCGAGGGTCGAACGACGCGGACCAACAATAATAAAATGTGCACTGCCGAGGGTCGAACAGCTCGAACCATAGATGCATCTATCTGCCCCGCTCGCGAATCGATCATGCGACGCGGTTATACATAAATAACAAGGTCATCCTGCTCGCGAATCATACATGCGACTCAGGCACCCATAGTTACACATATTCACACAATAAACCACATTTTTATCAGGAAAATTAGCTATTCAATGAAGTGATAGAATTCTCCTTTTAATGAACATGAAAATAGTATTTAAAGCCTTTCTGGGGATTTACTTCCCAATTTTGACAGGGTTTCAACATTATAGATTTATCCGAAACGCAATTATCCAAGGAAGAATCAATTCTTATTTTAGATGATTAAGAAAAGTAAACTCTATCCTTCTTAGAGATTTAATTACTAATTGAAAGCATCCCATGATATTTTATTGACAAGGTCACAAGTACGACAAGTAAAGCATGCTAGTGAGTCCTAGACTACCAGGACATGGCATAAAAGTAGCTACGCACGGACTCCCGTCACCTCGTGCGTATGTAGCCCCCGCAGATAGTAACATGTATTTAATTAGTTCGGCTATGGGGACAATTCCACCTCGCAAAGTTAGAAAGGAGACTTACCTCGCTCCGAAATTCCATAACCGGCTTTCAAGCCCTTCCGACGACTCCAATTGATGCACAACGCCCCAAAACTATTCAAATAATGGGCAAACCAATAAAAATTCACTCTAATACTTGTACAAATTCAAATTATATAAGTTCTCAACTCCGCTCGAAGAGTTGACAAGAATGCCCTCGAGCCCACGTGCCCGAATTCCGAAACTTCTCGAAGATAAATTCTACCCATAGCTTTACTAACTCAATTATACAATTTACTCTAATTTTCATGCTCAAATTCATGGTAAAAGTCCAAAATTCCAAATTCTAGGTCTTCCCCAAAAATCTTAAATTTATACTAATTTTCTATGTCTAAATCCATGTAAGATCACATATTTAACTCAAAAATAGGAAGAAATCACTTACCTAGTGTTTCTTGGTGAAAATCCCTCCTTGAGCTCTCCAAAATCGTCCAAGCCAAACGAAAGAAATGAAAGAAATGGGCGCCCATGCTTCATCGAGTTGTACCTTGCACTGTGCAGGTTGTACATCACATTACAATTTTCCCTTGTTGTACAACTTCTGTTAAAACGCTCATAACTCCTTGTAGAAATATCCAAATGACAAACGGATTGAAGATTTCGAAACTAGACTCGAAGATCTTTAATGTGATAGGTTGTAAACCATATAAATCTTTATATATTCTGAGATATGAGCTTCTAAAGTCGGCTCCATGCATCAGAAAATTCTGTCGAAACTGCTCCACCAGCCATCTTCAATCGATCATAACTTTATGATAAAATGTCCAAATCATGAATGGTTTAACTTTCTGGAAACTAGAATCAAGGGCTACAACTTTTGTGTTTTGAACATCTTCAGATTCTTTAGATATTTCGAGATATAAGCTTCCAAATTCAGCTCCACGATTGCATTAGTTGCTGTCAAAACAACTTTCTGCAGAAAGTTTCAGCAACTCTTTGGTCCGAAATTCATTCCGTTAACCTTCCGAAATCCACCCGAGGCCCTCGATTCCTTAACCAATTATACCAACATGTCCCAAAACATGATACGAACTCGCTCGAGGCCTCAAATCACATCAAACAACGTCGAAATCATGAATCGCACTCTAATTCAAGCTTTATGAACTTTGAAATTTCAAACTTCTACATCTGATGCCGAAACCTATCAAATCACATCCGATTGACCCCAAATTTTGCACACAAGTCATATTCGACCTTACGGACCTGCTCCAACTTTCGGAATTGTAATCCGACCCAGAAATCAAAAAGTCAAACTCTTAGTCAAACTTCTCAAAAACCTTCAAATTTCTATCTTTAGCCAAATGACTTCAAAATGACCTTACGGACCTCCAAATTCACTTCCGATCGCGCTCCCAACTCCAGAATCACCATACAGAGCTATTCCCACTTTTGGAATCCCAAACAGACATCAATAACACCGAAATGCACTTCAACCCAGACTTATGAAATTCCTTCTAAAATGCTAACTTCCACAATATACGCCGAAACGCTCCCGGGTTATCCAAAACTCGATCCAGACATACGCCCCATTCCGAAATCATCATACGAACCTGCTAGAACCTTCAGATCCTGATTCCGAGGTGGTTTACTCCAAATTCTAGTCTTAGACGATTCTTCCAACTTAAGGCTTCTGAAATGAGAATTTTCTTTCCAATTTGACTCCGAACTTCCCGAAATTCAATTCCGATCACACCTACAAGTCATAATACCTGAAACAAAGCTGCTCATGACTTCAAGCCGCTGAACGACGCGCTAGAGCTCAATACGACCGGTCAGGTCATTACATTCTCTCCCACTTAAACATACGTTCGTCCTCGAACGTGCCAAGAACTGCTCTAGAGTTATCTGAAATCGCTGTTTAACACCTCATGCACCTGCCCGTGCTACCACAACCCAGTTGAGCACATTAGCTTGATCAAATTTGAAGATATCCTCTTTTATCCATACAATAAGCTCAGAAACCAGTTCCAACACCTGAAATTCTCTGCCAGGCATGTTTCCAATATATAAACACAGTATCAACTACTACACGAGGTACGAAAACACAACTGTGTACCTTTGCAGAGTTAGCACCATGCACCGCATAATTCACCATCTAACCACAATGACGTTCTATGAACCTTAATAGCCAAAATTCCACGAATTCGATGCTCCCAATGCATCTGCTGATATACATATACATCCTGCTATAATGCTGACGAATACACCACAACAGAGGAGATGTGTAGACATTGCTAACCAATTGCAGAGTTAACCAAACATTGATTCTCTTCTTTTTGAAATCATCACCTCATTACTACGCTAATACTGTTATTTGTTCTTTACCATACTTCACAAAATCTTATCCCACTGATCCCTGATCCAATAGTCTCGTCTCACCCAGTATGAGTTGCTCAGACAACCAATCACCCCATACATGACCAACGGTCTCACACGATGCCACAATGCGCCAATAGGCCACAATTCGAACATGATACATAAAGAAATGACTCAGGAAATGACTACTCAACTCACGCAACTAACATGGATTTCTTTAGAAAATAGGAAATAAAACACAAGAAAAATAAATATAGGAACCTCACTCAACATCACCCTGTTGCAGCGTGCAACTCAATCCAAATAACATACCCGTGGCTGCATGCCACCCAATCCCATCATAAAATTCACATAAGGAGATATACACAGAGCTAAATTGCTCACCATTACAAATTACTGAATACCAGTCATAAGCACGCTAAGTGCATAATACCATCCTGGGGAGACTGATAGAGCCATATGCTACAAAAATTAAGCACAACTGAGGTGTGATACATATATACTCTGAAATCTCAAGAGCCCTCCTGCTCACATAACATCATCACTACGCTGAATCTTAACACATATGAATTTCTCAAGCCGTTTCACAACTCACACGGCACAATAATAACCTTACATGAAATGAATGAAGACGGAACAACATCCAATATTGCATCACCCCTCCTTGAGAAGCGCTATACTGAAAGAAACACATCTGCCTCACATGCAACCCATAATCCTGTTTAAACCCATTCACACACTTCAAGCTGATTCTGCTCGCACCGAACTATGCTGATAGCCTTAACTGGGTCCATAATAACCCACTTCTTCTCATAACATGCAAGAACAACCATCATAGCCGGGACAAACACCCCACAATCCACAACACAATGAACTGAACGCCTCCCAAGCATAAATTCTCACATAAGCAATATTACACTTCCTTATACTCAGTCTAAATCTTCAATCCATTACGTGACTACATGTCACACTCATACGATCTTCCCGTGGTCATGCTCCCACGACCTTTCCTGCGAGGTAACAAGTCTGCACATCCATACCACCAACCACACTAATACTGCAAAACACATCAAGAACCCATGACCAGGATACAAATCCTCTTTCACCAAACACCGATCTCAGGTGACACTGGAGACAACACCAGCTTACTCTAGACATTCAAATCCCTTCTTCTTGCTCACCCGAGCTCATGACATCCTTGTCAACACTGAACCGCAATCTTGATCCTTACTTCCAATTACATACTGCTTACTGCACCTGCATGCCAATATGAGATAGCGCAGGAATTCCATCATAACTCTTGAACCACTAATAGGGTGAACACCCCTTAATATAGAAACCTTTTTTTTCTTTTCTCTCCTCAATTCAATAGAACCATAACAACACACGAGTGAATTCTCATAATCACAAAACAGGCAAATCCTCATGGAATAGTCTATACCCCCATGATCCTTCCGGGATCCGCCTACACCTGACAAGCCATAATACTTGAATGCTTCTAAATAAATCCATTACAGCTGCCGACAAGCCTTGCACACACCGGAACAAACCACATGCATAACTTAATTACATTGAAGGAATTGATCACTGTCGCACATGTGCCATTCCAACCATGGCTAACCAATCTATCTTATTTTAATCATCCTTAATCGCCTCATAAACAATAGTAACCCCATTCAACTCATAACAAACTCAATCCTCACTCATCCCGAGTGGGCTTGACTCACGAGACCATGCTATCTCAATCCCACAAACCGTCTCATACCCTTCTGATAATCTTTCTACACCCCAAAGTTTACTTCTCTCACTCCCTCAATACTATCCTGCACGCTGAAAAATATCATAGAACACTCCAACCATTTTCCCTTTCACATAAATTATACTCCAAAATCTCGATTCTTAATCATACTGCTGCATGAAACCCTTAAACACCGCATTCTTAACCTTCGAGTTTGCTAGGACCGCTATTGAGAGTCACCCACTCTGACTTGGCCCTGAATACAATCAAATCCAAGGCTCTTCTAGCACACGAACACCACTTCAATGAAGCACGTGATTGAGTCACTACCCTAACAACTCGCCTATACCTTAAGCATAAATTCTGAATCTTCCAAAGCCTAACCTCAGTCCAATAGGGCCAACTTTTAAATACATTTATCAAATCCCATGCATAATTACCATTTTACTCCTTTCCCCTTAGCTGCAATAACTTGCCAATACGCCGATAATCCGCAACCCCATGAGAAGATAATCCTGCAACCCAATTGCAGGCGGTGAGACTCTCCCACTTAGCCCGAAGTTACTCCTTGCACCACTCTGGACCCCACCGAAATCCTTCTAAATTATTCTGTTGGCATTCCCTAAATACTCAAATTCCCTAGCATCATTCACATATTCGGCCTCCCACCGAATAACCACTAGAATTCCTTGCAGAAACTTGCCAACTACACGACCTCTAACCTACCCACGAGAGATAACCCATATGTGGAAATTACCAACTGACACCTTCCAACGACGCTGTACTGCACACTCTCTACAACATCAATACCCCATCCTAAGCCTATTCTCATTCACCAACTTTACCAGCCCGTCCGCCGTTCATGGACATCTACTAAATACACTACAATATCTTCTAAATCACTACTATGTTGCCGCTCTCCCACTTTGGTTAACCTTATTCCTTTAAGCACTACCTGGATTCCTTTTCTTACGCCTGGCCTTTTAGAAATTTAGCTGCCGCCTGACACTTCTCACATGTCTTCCTTCATCGTATGCTACCCAATTCAATATAATTCTCTGTAGCTCTTAAACCAGCAGATCACCACGACTTCAAACTCTCCGAAGATCTACTTTCTCGAGCTGCATTCATTAGAAATAACTATTCAATTTTGAACCACCACACACCACGATATTTGACGACCGCTTCTTCAATACTACTTCACAACACTCTGTCACAATGCAACTGAAGAACTATAACACCAGATGTAACGACCCGACCGGTCATTTTGAGATCCAGCGTGTCGTTCAGCAGTTGGGAGCCACGAACATCTTCATTTCAGCTATATTGACTTGTGCATATGGTCGGAATTGAAATTCAGGAGGATCAGAGTTGAATTTAAAGGAAGATTCTCATTTTAGAAGTCTTAAGTTGAAGAAATCGAGTAAGGTTGGAATTTTGAGTAAACGACCTTGGAATCAGGATCCGAAGGTTCCAACAAGTTCGTAGGATGATTTAAAACTTGGGCATATGTTCGGAATGCGTTTTGGATAACCCAGGAACAGTTCATCGCATATTGTGGAAAGTTAGTATTTTAAGGAAATTTCCTAAGTTCGACTTGAAGTACATTTCAATGATACTGATGTCCGTTTGGGATTCTGAGTCTGTGAATAGCTCCGTATGGTGATTGTGGAGTTGGTAGTGTGATCGGAAGTGAATTCGGATATCCGGAAGTCAATTTAAGGTCATTTGGCTAAAGATAGAAAACTGAAGGTTTTTGAAGAATTCAACAGGAAATGGAAATTTTGATATTGGGGTCAGAATGTGATTCCGGAAGTTGGAGCAGGTCCGTAATGTCGAATATGACTTGCCTGCAATATTTGAGGTCAATCGGATGTGGTTTGATATGTATCGGCATCAGATGTGAAAGTTAGAAATTTCAAAGTTCATAAAGATGGATTTTAGTGCGATTCTTGATTTCGGAATTGTTTGATGTGATTTGAAGCCTCGATCAAGTTCGTAGGATGTTATGGGAATGAGTCGTGTTTTTGGACGGGGTCCCGAGGGCCTCAGGTGTGTTTCGGGGTGGTTTCGGGGCATTTCGGGTTGTATTGCTGTTGTTGTTTGCTGGTGTTTTTGGTAATGATGTGCGATCGCAGCCTTAGCTATGCGATTGCGGAGAAGAAACTGAGGGGCAAGGTTTTTGACCTATGCGATCGCGGATGTTGGGGTGCGATTGCGGAGAAGGGCCAGGCAGGCTTGTGCGATCGCAAGGAGGAAGGTGCGATCGCGGAGAAGGAATTTTGGTGGGAGCTGAAATGGCCTGTGCGATCGCGGGCGTGCTTGTGCGATCGCGGAGGAGTGATCTAGGTGGCCTGTGCGATCGCAGACGACTTCATGCGATCGCATAGAAGGGCAGAACTGGGCAGTGTTGATTAAAACGGGATTTTGGCATTTCTCTCTCATTTTTCAAAGCCATGGGCGATTTTTGGAGAGCTTCAAGAGAGGATTTTCGTCATCTATGTTAAGGTAAGTTACTCCTACTCATTTCAAGTTAGATACAAGATTATTACATGGGTTAGAACATGAAAATTAGGGAAAATTTGTGGAAAAATTAGTATTTTGAAGAAAACCTAGAAATTTGGGAATTTGGATTTTAGCCACGAATTGAGCATGAATAATTGAGTAAAATGTGTAATTGAACTAGTAAAGCTTCTTGTAGGGATTTTCTTCAAGAAATTTCGAGGTCCGGGCACTTGGGCCCGAGGGCATTTTGGTCATTTCTTTGAGCCGGGGTGAGGAACTTTGTAATTTGAATTGGTTATGATCTATTGAGCATATTTTTATTTCATTATCATTATTTGGATAGTTTGGGAGCATTGCGAATCCATTTTAGTCGTCGTAGAGGCTTGGAAGCCGGTGATGAATCTTCGGAGCGAGGTGAGTCTCCTTTCTAACCTTGTAAGAGGGAATTGTCCCCTTAGGTGTTCTACATGCTATGTGTAATTGTGTGCTGGGGCTACGTACATACCAAGTGACGAGTGTCCGGGGTAGTTAGGCCCCACATCATGCCCTGTATACTTCTTGTAATGAATTATATGTATGTTATAATATCCTATTATGTTGTTTTGTTTCTCTGAGATTCATGGATTTTAAAATAATATGGAAGGAAAATTGTTTTCACGGAAAATATTATGAAATGAATTGACTTACGGGAAGTAATATGAAAGAAATTATTTATGGAAAGTATTATGAAAGGAAAAGAAATGACTTATAAGTTTTGTACTCATGTAAGATATTATTGTTTTCCCGAGCTTTCATTTACTTAAATAATGAGAAAGGATTGTGGTGAAATGAACTTTACATTTTGTGAGCGCATGTTATCGCTTCGCAATTTACATCCCGCGAGTGATATGTAACTTCCTTCACTCTTATGAGAGCGGGCCGTACGCCACGGCGGAATTATAGTGCACTCTTGGTACGCGCCGGTCGATCCCCGGCAGTGCACAAGGAACTAATTAAGAATGCACTCTTGGTATGGGCCGGTCGATCCCCGACAGTGCATGGACGAAGTTACACTATGATATGATTACACTGATAGACGCACTCTTGGTACGGGCCAGTCGATCCCCGGTAGTGCATAGGCAGGATTATTATTGAGCATGAACTCTTGGTACGGGCCGATCGATCCCCGGCAGTGCATAACTATTCTTCACTATGATATGATATGACTACATTGATAGACACTCTCTTGGTGCGGGCCGTTCGATCCCCGGCAGTGCGTAGGCATGCACTCTTGGTACGAGCCGGTCGGTCCCCGGAAGTGCATAGCTATTCTCCCTCATGGCTCCAACCGGTTGTCCTACTTCTGTGTGCGCATGACTGTTTGGTACTTTTGTTTTCCTGATTTCTGATTTGACAGATGTTTGGGGAAAGGAGACAGGTGAGTTGTTACTGCTTTCAATATTTACTTGGGAACTCTGTATTCTCTGCACAATTGTGGTGCACTATTTACATGTTTACTGCTTGCCTTATATCCTATTTATTTCTATTTACTGTTAGACCTTAGTGATATCGAGTCGACCTCTCATCACTACTTCTTCGAGATTAGACGAGATACTCACTAGGTACATATATGTATATGTACTCATACTACACTTTCTATGCATTTTGTTGCACATGTACCTTTATAGTACAATGATCAATTTAGGGACTTATACGGGCTGCATTCATCTAGAGGCGTTCCACAGCTGCCGGAGTCTTCCTTTCGTGTACTTACATGATAGATCTATTGCCTTTGTCCCATTTAATTCTCGGACAAGAGTTGTATAATTGTATAAATTCTTAGAAACTGCTCATGTACTTGTGTCACCGGGTTCTGGGGATGTGTTGAGTCTTGTTTTATTTAATTAAATAGATTTCTTGTCGTGTTTAATTTACAAAAAATTATTTATTTGATTATGAAATGCAATAAAGGCAACGATTTCAAAATTGTTAAACAGGAAGGTATTTCAACTGATTAAGGGGTTGGCTTGCTTGACAGTGGTGTCCGACGCCATCACAACCCATAGGTTTTGGGTCGTGACAACGTGGTATCAGAGCTCTAGGTTCCCGTAGGTTTTACGAGTCATGAGAAAGTCTAGTAGTCCTGTGGATCGGTATAGAGACGTCTGTACTTATCTTCGGGAGGCTACAGGGCTGTTAGGAGTACTTCCCTTCTTGATTCCTCATCGTGTGACTTGATACCTTTAAGGCTCATGCCTATGCTTCTTCCTACTCAATCTTATGCGTCGCGAAGCGCTTGTTATGAATCAAGGGTTGAGAACTTTTAATGATACTATGGATGTGGTGCGGGATGTTTTCCCAGCACAATTGATTAAGGCTAACATTGTTGTTTTGCGGAAGGATTTTATGTCGTCTCAGCTCGGTAGCTGTAATTCTGAGAACTCTGAGGGCCATGCCCAGGTGGTTATGAAACTTACGAATGGTTATGGCGTGATGTTGATATGAGGATAGAACGTTTTCCCATGTATTGGGGTGATGAACAGTTTGAAGGGAGGTCTTCTCAGAGTGTGATTTTGGGATTTCAGTATTTTTGTTCCGGCAGTGGAAAAGCATTTGGATTATAAATGATCAGGTTTTGGGCTGATAAAATAGTAAGGATTGGTGCTTTCAAGTGAAATGGAGCGCTCACATGTAATAAGATATCGTCGTCATGGATAGAATGGAATGTGTTAAGTTCGTCGGTGCTATGGTTTCTTCGGTTACTCGGGGTCAGAGTATTGTGAAGAAGTATTGAAGAATGCTGTTGGCAGAGGACGTGAGGTGTGGAGGTTTAGTACTGGCTAACTATTGGAAATGAAGGCGATTCGAGAAAGATGTTCTTCGTAAAGATTTAAAGTAGTGATGATATGTTAGTTTAAGAGCTACGGAGGACAATATTAAATTGAGGCAGCAGGAGGGCATCATACGATGAAGGAAGATACGTGAGAAGTGCTAGGCGGTGGTGCCAATTCTAAAAGATCAGGTGTAAGGAAAGGAAGTTAGGTAGAACTTAAGGGAATGAGTTGGGCAAAGTGGGAGAGCGGCAGCTTAGTGATGGATCACAAGATGTGGTAGCCCGTTTAGTAGATGTCCAGGAAGAGCGGACGGATTGGTAAGGTTGGTAAATGGATACAGGCTTAGGATGGTGGGTCTTGATATTGTAGAAAGTGAGAATCATAGCATAATGGTAGGTGTCAGTTGGCTAGTTTCCTCGGGTGGGTTGTCTTCTGTGAGTAGGTTAGCAGTTGCAGGAATGGTAAGTTCTGTGCGGAGTCCTAGTGGCTAGTCGGTAGGAGGTAAAATGTGTGAATGGTGTTAGAAAATTTAAATATTTAAGGGAGGCTAACAGGAGAATTCGGAAGAATTGGGTGGATTGGTGGGACAATGTCATGTCATAAAAGGAGAAAAGGATCTCAACAGGGACTAGAGCGGTGCAAGAAGTAGCTTCGGGCTAAGTGAAGGAGTCCCACCACCTGCAGTTGGGTCGTAGGATTTTGCTCTCATGGGATTGCAGATTTGTTGGTGTATCAGCAAGATGTTACAACTAAGGGAAACAAGTATAGCGATAATTGAGCATGGCATTCGATAAATGCGTGCGAAGTTGGTCCTAGTTGACCAGGGTTAGGCTTTGGAAGACTAAGAATTCGTGCTTAAGGCATAGGCAAGTTGTAAGGGTAGTGACTCAGTCACGTGCTCCGTTGAAAGGATGTTCATGTGGTATGAGAGCCTTGGAGTTTATTGTGTTTGGGGCTAGTCGGAGTGGGTGACTCTCAGTAGTGGTCCTAATGAATTAAAATGTTAGAGTATGCGGTGTTTAAGGGTTTCAGGCAACAATATAATTAAGAAGCGAGCTTCTGCAGTATAGTCTCTAAGAGGAAGGAAGATGGCTGGAGGGTTCTATGTTATTTCAGCACGCTGGATAGTATCGAAGGAGTGAGAGAATAGACTCCAGATTGTAGAAAGATTTTCAGGAGGTTGTGAGACGAGTTGCGGAATTTAGGTAGCATGGTCTCGTGATTCAAGGTCCCTCAGGATGAGGTAGGGTTGAGTTGCTATGAGTTGAAAGAAGTTACTATTATCCCGAGGAAATTAAAGATGATTAAAAAAAGATGGATTGGCTAGCCATGATGGAACGACGCATGTACGACAGTGATAAGTTCCTTCGGTATGATTGAGTACGTGAATGGTTTGTGCAGATGTGTGTGGGGCTCGTCGGTCGTCGTGATAGATTTCATTTGGAAGCATTCAAGTGCTATGGACTGTCAGGTGTAGGCGGATCCCGGAAGGTTTATAGTGGTTCAGACCACTACTTAAGGATTTGCATGTATTGTGATTGTGAGAGCTCACTTGTGTGTTGTTATGGTTCTCATGAGTTGAAGTAAATAAAAGGTTTCTATATGTGATGAAATGTTCACCCTGTTAGTGGTTCAGGAGTTATGATGTAATTCCTATGACATTCTTTATCGGCACGTTGGGTGCAGTGAACAGTATGTAACGAGAAATAAGAATTTGAGATTTGCGGTTCGGTGTTAGCAAGGATGTCATGAGCTCGGAGAAGCAAGAGCAGTGGATGTGAATGTTCTTCAGTGTCACCTGAGTTCGGTGTTTGGTGAAAGAGGCTTGTATCCTGATTACGGATCCTTGAATTGTTTTACAGCCTTAGGATGGTCGGTGGTATTGATGTGCATACTTGTTGCCTTGTGTGGAAAGTCGTGGGAGTGTGACCACGGGAAGATTGTGTAAGCGTGACTTGTAGTCACCTGATTGATTGCAGATTTAGACTAAGTATAAGGGGTGTAATATTGCTTAATTGAGAATTTATGCCTGGAAGGCGTTCGGCTAAGTTGGTTGTGGATTGTGGGGTTTTTATCTCGGCTATGATGGTTGTCCTCGTGTGTATAAGAAAAAGGAAGCGGATTGTTTGGACCCAGGTAAGGCTATCAGCCTAGTTCAATGCGAGCAGAATCAGCTTGAAGTGAGTGAATGGATTTAAACAAGATTTTGGGCTTCATGCGAGTCATAGGTGTTCATTTCAGTATTGCATTCCTCAAGGAGGGGTATTGGGATATCAGGTGTTGTCCCATCTTCGTCAAATTCATGTGATATTTTGATTGTGCCGTGTGAGTTGTGAAACGGCTTGATAATTTCTTATGTGTCGAGGTTCTGCGTAGTGATGAGGTTAAGTGAGCAAAACTGCTCTTGAGATTCAGATTATATAAAACCTCAGTCGTGCTGGAGTTTTTGTAGCATATGGCTCTATCAGTCTCCCCAGAATGGTATTATGCACGTAGCGTGCTTGTGACCGAAGTCAGTAAATTGTAATAGTGAGCAATTAGCTCTGTGTATATATTTCTTTATGTAAATTCTATGATGAATCGGGTGGCACGCCGCCACATGTATGTTATTGGGATCGGGTTGCGCGCCGCAATAGTGTGATGTTGAGCAAGACTCCTATAATGATTATTCTTGTGTTTTACTTCCTATTTCTCTGAGGGAAGTTCATATTTATAGCGTGAGTCGGGTAGTCCCTTTCTGATGTCGTTTACTTATGTGTTGTGTTCGAATTTTGGCCTTTTGGTGCATTATGGCATCGTGTGAGGCTGTTTGTTATGCCTTGGGTGACTGGTTATGTGAGCAGTTCATACTGGGTGAGACGAGACTTATATATTTGGGATCGGTGTGTTAGGATTATGCGAGTATATCATAAGGGAATAACCATTATTGGTTTGCAATGAGATGATGAAATAAGGTTAGAGAAAAGATTTCAACGTGTGGTTAACTTTGTAAATGGTTATGAATTTCTACACATCTCCTCCGTTGTGGTGATATCGTCAACGTTATAGCAAAATGTATGAATGTAACCTATAAGGTGCTTTGAGAACATCAAAGTCGCAGAACTTTGGCTATTAAGAGCCAGAGAGCGTCATTGTAGTCAGATAAGGGATCAGGCGGTGTATGGTGCTGATACAGCAAAGGCACGCTGTTGTGTTCTAGTGCCTCGTGTGGTAGTTGATGCGGTGATCAAATATTAGAATCAGGCCTGGTAAAGAATTTCAGATGTTAGAACTAAGTTCAGAGCCTATTATATGAATAAAGGAGGATATCTTCAGATTTGATCAAGCTTATGTGCTCAACTGGGTTGTGGTAGCATGGGCAGGTGCACGAGGTGTTAAACAGTGATTCCAGGAAATTCTGGGGTAGTTCCTGGCACGTTCGAGGACGAACGTCTGTTTAAGTGGGGGAGAATGTAACGACCCGACCGGTCGTTTTGAGATCCAGCGCGTCGTTCAGTAGTTAGGAGTCACGAACAACTTCATTTCAGGTATATTGACTTGTGCATATGGTCGGAATTGAAATTCAGGAGGATCGAAGTTGAATTTAAAGGAAGATTCTCATTTTAGAAGTCTTAAGTTGAAGAAATCGAGTAAGGCTGGGATTTAGAGTAAACGACCTCGGAATCCGGATCCGAAGGTTCCAACAGGTTCGTAGGATGATTTCGGACTTGGGCGTATGTCCCGAATGGGTTTTGGATAACCCGGGAACAGTTCAGCGCATATTGTGGAAAGTCAGTATTTTAAGGAAATTTCCTAAGTTCGACTTGAAGTACATTTCAATGATATTGATGTCCGTTTGGAATTCTGAGTCTGTGAATATCTCTGTATGGTTATTGTGGAGTTGGGAGCGCGATAGTAAGTGAATTCGGATATTCGAAAGTCAATTTAAGGTCATTTGGCTAAAGATAGAAAACTAAAGGTTTTTGAAGAACTCGACCGGAACTGGAAATTTTGATATCGGAGTCGGAATGCGATTCCGGAAGTTGGAGTAGGTCTGTAATGTCGAATAGGACTTGCCTGCAAAATTTGAGGTCAATGAGACGTGGTTTGATATGTATCGGCATCGGATGTGAAAGTTAGAAATTTCAAAGTTCATAAAGATGGATTTCAGTGCGATTCGTGATTTCGGCATTGTTTGATGTGATTTGAAGCCTCGAGCAAGTTCGTGGGATGTTATGGGATTGAGTCGTGTGTTTGGACGGGGTCCCGAAGGCCTCAGGTGTGTTTCGGGGTGGTTTCGGGGCATTTCGGGTTGTATTGCTATTGCTGTTTGCTGGTGTTTTTGGTAATGCTGTACGATCGCAGCCTTAGCTATGCGATCGCGGAGAAGAAACTGAGGGGCATGGTTTTTGACCTATGCGATTGCGGATGTTGGGTGCGATCGCGGAGAAGGGCCAGGAAGACTTGTGCGATCGCAAAGCGGAAGGTGCGATCGTGGAGAAGGAATTTTGGTGGGAGCTGGAAATGGCTTGTGCGATCGCGGGAGTGCTTGTGCGATCGCGGAGGAGTGATCTAGATGACATGAGCGATCGCAGACGACTTCATGCGATCGCATAGAAGGGAAGAACTAGGCAGTGTTGAATTAAAACGGGATTTTGGCACTTCTCTCTTATTTTTCAAAGCCATGGGCGATTTTTGGGGAGCTTCAAGAGAGGATTTTCATCATCTATGTTAAGGTAAGTTACTCCTACTCATTTCAAGTTAGATACAAGATTATTACATGGGTTAGAACATGAAAATTAGGGAAAATTTGTGGAACAATTAGTATTTTGAAGAAAACCTAGAAATTTGGGAATTTGGATTTAAGCCACGAATTGAGCATGAATAATTGAGTAAAATGTGTAATTGAACTAGTAAAGCTTCTTGTAGGGATTTTCTTCAAGAAATTTCGAGGTCTGGGCACGTGGGCCCGAGGGAATTTTGGTCATTTCATTGAGCCGGGGTGAGGAACTTTGTAATTTGAATTGGTTATGATCCATTGAGCATATTTTTATTTCATTATCATTATTTGGATAGTTTGGGAGCATTGCGAATCCATTTTAGTCGTCGTAGATGCTTGGAAGCCGGTGATGAATCTTCGGAGCGAGGTGAGTCTCCTTTCTAACCTTGTAAGAGGGAATTGTCCCCTTAGGTGTTCTACATGCTATGTGTAATTGTGTGCTGGGGCTACGTACATACCAAGTGACGAGAGTCCGGGGTAGTTAGGCCCCACATCATGCCCTGTATACTTCTTGTAATGAATTATATGTATGTTATAATATCCTGTTATGTTGTTTTGTTTCTCTGAGATTCATGGATTTTAAAATAATATGGAAGGAAAATTGTTTTCACGCAAAATATTATGAAATGAATTGACTTACGGGAAGTAATATGAAAGAAATTATTTATGGAAAGTATTATGAAAGGAAAAGAAATGACTTATAAGTTTTGTATTCATGTAAGATATTATTGTTTTCCCGAGCTTTCATTTACTTAAATAATGGGAAATGATTGTGGTGAAATGAACTTTACATTTTGTGTGTGCATGTTATCGCTTCGCAATTTACATCCCGCGAGCGATATGTAACTTCGTTCACTCTTATGGGAGCGGGTCGTACTCCACGGCGGACTTATAGTGCACTCTTGGTACGCGTCGGTCGATCCCCGACAGTGCACAGGGAACTAATTAAGAATGCACTCTTGGTACGGGCCGGTCGATCCCCGGCAGTTCATGGACGAAGTTACACTATGATATGATTACACTGATAGACGCACTCTTGGTATGGGCCGGTCGATCCCCGGCAGTGCGTAGGCAGGATTATTATTGAGCATGCACTCTTGGTACGGGCCGGTCGATCCCCGGCAGTGCGTAGGCATGATTATTGGTAGTCATGCACTCCTGGTACGGGCCGGTCGATCCCCGGCAGTGAGTAGGCATGATTATTGGTAGGCATGCACTTTTGGTATGGGCCGGTCGATCCCCGGCAGTGCATAGCTATTCTCCCTCATGGCTCCAGCCGGTTGTCCTACTCCTGTGTGCGCATGACTGTTTGGTACTTTTGTTTTCCTGATTTCTGATTTGACAGATGTTTGGGGAAAGGAGACAGGTGAGTTGTTACTGCTTTCAATATTTACTTGAGAACTCTTTATTCTCTGCACAGTTGTGGTGCACTATTTACATGTTTACTGCTTGCCTTATATCTTGTTTATTTCTATTTACTGTTGGACCTTAGTGAGTATCGAGTCGACCTCTCGTCACTACTTCTTCGAGATTAGACGAGATACTCACTAGGTACATATATGTATATGTACTCATACTACCCTTTCTGTGCATTTTGTTGCATAGGTACCTTTATAGTACAATGATCGATTTGGGGACTTATACGGGCTGCATTCATCCAGAGGCGTTCCACAGCTGCCGGAGTCTCCCTTACGTGTACTTACATGTTATATCTATTACCTTTGTCCCATTTAATTCTCGGACAAGAGTTGTATAATTGTATAAATTCTTAGAAACTGCTCATGTACTTGTGTCACCGGGTTTTGGGGATGTGTTGAGTCTTGTTTTATTGAATTAAATAGATTTCTTGTCGTGTTTAATTTACAAAAACTTATTTATTTGATTATGAAATGCAATAAAGGCAACGATTTTGAAATTGTTAAACAGGAAGGTATTTCATCTGATTAAGGGGTTGGCTTGCCTGACAGTGGTGTCCGACGCCATCACTACCCATAGGTTTTGGGTCGTGATACCGGCGAACTTAACACATTCTATTCGATTAAAATAGCGATACCACATCACAGATGAAAACTCCACCTCGCTTGATAACACCAAGTCTTGTTACTTTATCCCCCATACTTGAACATTCATAGTCCAATTGCCCTTCCTCCGTCGGAACTAAAATACTGAAATCTTGAAATTACGCTCTGAGAAGACCTCCCTTCAAGTCATTCATTACCCCGAGATATGGGCAAGCATTCTACCATCATATCAACACCGCGCGATAACCAATCGTAAGCATCATAACAATCTGAGCATAGCCTCAAAGTTCTCAAAAACACATCAACCGAGCTGAAACAACATAATATTCTTCTGCAGGGCAACAACAACAGCGCCAACAAACTACGCATGGAAAATATCTCGCACCATATTCGTATCACCATTTCGATTCCTCAAATCCACGTTTCATAGCAAGCGCTTCGCGAAATATAAGATTGAGTATGAAGAACATAGGCATAAGCCTCAAAGCAATCGAATCGCACGATGAGGAATCAAGAAGGGAGGTACTCCTAAGAGCCCTGTAGCCTATCGAAGATAAGTACAAACGTCTCCGTACCGATCCGCAAGACTCTACCACACTTGATCATGACTCGTGAAACCTAAGGGAACCTAGTGCTCTGATACCAAGTTGTCACGACCCAAAATCCATAGGGTCGTGATGGCGCCAGACACCACTGTCAGGCAAGCCAATCATTAAATGGTTAAGTTAAATTTCCTGTTTTAGCATTTTTGAAATCATTACCTTTCACTTTATTACATAATAACTGAATAAAATCCGCTAAGTAAATACGACAATTTAATATTCCATTTTTATAAAATACATCCCAAACACATCCCAGAACCCGGTGTCAGAAGTGCATGAGCAAATTCTAAGAATTTCACAAATACTACAAAGCTTGTCCGAAATACAAATTGGACAAGGAATTTAAAATGAAAATAAATACAATGTAAGGGAGACTCTATCGGCTGCGGGTCGCCTCCGGATGATGCAGCTCACTTAAGTCTCCAAGCCGGCCACATCGCTGTGAAAGTTCCTATGCAATAAAAATGCACAACAAGTGTAACATGAGTACGAAAACAACATGTACTCAGTAAGTATCCCGCCTAACCTCAGAGAGGTAGTGACGATAGGTCGAAGTTGACACTTGCTAGAGGTCAATTTAACATAATCGAGTGAGACACTAAGCATGAATATCATAGGCAATTTAATAAATATTAGGGATAAGGAATATCAATTCTTCTTACATTACACCTCATCATTTCAGTTGATAATTTATAGTTTCCAGGCCAATAAACATGTATAAATCAAAGGAAAGTACGCAACAATTATCATGCGCGAGATATGCCGAGGGTCGAACGACTCGAACCAATAATAATAAAATGTGCATTGTCGAGGGTCGAACGGCTTGAACCATAGATGCATCTATCTGCCCCGCTCGCGAATCGATCATGCGACGCGGTTATATATAAATAACAAGGTCATCCTACTCGCGAATCATACATGCAACTCAGGCACCCATAGTTACACATATTCACACAATAAACCACAGTTTTATCAGTAAAATTAGCTATTCAATGAAGTGATAGAATTCTCCTTTTAATGAACATGAAAATAGTATTTAAAGCCTTTCTGGGCATTTACTTGCCAATTTCGATAGGGTTTCAACATTATAGATTTTTCCGAAACGCAATTATCCAAGGAAGAATCAATTCTCCTTCTAGATGATTAAGAAAAGTAAACTCTATCCTTCGTAGATATTTAATTACTAATTGAAAGCATCCCATGATATTTTATTGACAAGGTCACAAGTACAATAAGTAAAGCATGCTAGTGAGTCCTAGACTACCCGAACATGGCACAATAGTAGCTACGCACGGACTCCTGTCACCTTGTGCTTACGTAGCCCCTGCGGATAGTAACACAATTTAATTATTTCACCTATGGGGACAATTCCCCCTCACAAAGTTAGAAAGGAGACTTACCTCGCTCCGAAATTCCATAACCAGCTTCCAAGCCCTTCCGACGACTCCAATTGATGCACAATGCGCCAAAACTATTCAAATAACGGGCAAACCTATAAAAATTCACTCTAATACTTGTAACAATTCAAATTATATAAGTTCCCAACTTCGCTGGAAAAGTTGACCAAAATGCCCTCGAGCCCACGTGCCATAGCTTTACTAACTCAATTATACACTTTACTCTAATTTTCATGCTCAAATTCATGGTAAAAGTCCAAAATTCCAAATTCTAGGTCATCCCCAAAAATCTCAAATTTATACTAATTTTCCATGTCTAAATCCATGTAAGATCACATATTTAACTCAAAAATAGGAAGAAATCACTTACCTAGTGTTGCTTGGTGAAAATCCCTCCTTGAGCTCTCCAAAATCGTCCAAGCCAAATGAAATAAATGGGCCAAAACTCGTGTTTAAAACAATCTGCCTAGGCTTCATCGAGTTGTACATTGCACTGTGCAGGTTGTACATTCTATTACAGTTTTCCCTTGTTGTACAACTTCTGTTAAAATGCCCATAACTCCTTGTAGAAATATCCAAATGACAAACAGTTCGATGATTTAGAAACTAGACTCGAAGATCATTAATTTGATAGGTTGTACACCATATAAATCTTTATATATTCTGAGATATGAGCTTCTAAAGTTGGCTCCATGCATCAGAAAATTCTGTCGAAACTACTCCACCAACCATCTTCAATCGATCATATCATTTTGATACAATGTCCAAATCATGAATGGTTTAACTTTATGGAAACTAGAATTCAAGGGCTACAACTTTTATGTTTTGCAAATGTTAAGATTGCTTAGATATTTCTAGATATAAGCTTCCAAATATAGCTCCGCGATTGCACTAGTTGCTGTGAAAACAGCTTTCTACAGAAAATTTCAGCAACTTTTTGGTCCGAAATTCATTCCGTTAACCTTCAGAAATCCACCCGATGACCTCGATTCCTTAAATAATTATACCAACATGTCCCAAAACATTATATGAACTCGCTCGAGGCCTCAAATCATATCAAACAACGTCGAAATCATGAATCACACTCCAATTCAAGCTTTATGAACTTTGAAATTTCAAACTTCTACATATGATGCCGAAACAGATCATATCACGTCCGATTGACCCCAAATTTTGCACAAAAGTCATATTCGACCTTACGCACCTGCTCCAACTTTTGAAATTGGAATCCGACCCCGATATCAAAAAGTCAAACTCTCGGTCAAACTTCTCAAAAACCTTCAAATTTCTATCTTTAGACAAATGACTTCAAAATGACCTACAGACCTTCGAATTAACTTCCGATTGCGCTCCCAACTCCAGAATCACCATACGGAGCTATTCCCAGATTCGAAATCCCAAACGGACATCAATAACACCGAAATGCACTTCAACCCAGACTTATGAAATTCCTTCTAAAATGCTTGCTTCCACAATATACGCCGAAACTCTCCCGGGTTATCCAAAACCCGATCCGGAGATACGCCCCAGTCCGAAATCATCATACGAACCTGCTGGAACCCTCAAATCCTGATTCCGAGTTCGTTTACTCCAAATTCTGATCTTAGTCGACTGTTCTAACTTAAGGCTTCTGAAATGAGAATTTTCTTTCCAATTTGACTCCGAACTTACCGAAATTCAATTTCGACCACACCCACAAGTAATAATACCTGAAACAAAGCTGCTCATGACTTTAAACTACTGAACGACGCGCTAGAGCTCAAGACGACCGGTCGGGTCGTTACAGGATTAAATAGATTCAGCAAACAGACTGGTTAGGCATCAAATAACTAAGTGAAGTGTGGCCATGCTGATTATGCATTGAACATGACATAACTAAAACATGCTAAGCAAAGCAGTACATGGGAAAATGGGTTGAATTCATGGTCAATGAAATAGTGTAGTAATGAAACAGATAGAGTTTAATTTCAAAATCTAATCAGAGACATACCAGTGAAGGAAGAGAGCACAGAATGTAAAGCAGGTGCAGTTCAATATCTAGCCTTGGCTTACAACCGGCTAGACCAGTGATTATCACAATTAGTAGAGAAAGAAAAGAGAGAGAGTTTGGGTGTAAGTGTGTTTTTTGAACTTGTGTTCGTGTGTTGAGAGATGGAAATAAGAGTGTATATATAGTAGTTTAAGAGTAGACCAGAATAAGATAAAGGAAATCATCATTAAGCAATTAAGGAAACCATAGAATCAATTACTCGCAGAAGCAGCATAGTCTTCCCTTAATCAAGGGTAATTACCCAAAGGTAAACATGAGATATTTATGGAAAGAAATTCAAAGACTTAAATAAAGAGTGAACAATTAGGGGTTTAATTAAGAAAATAATCGTGCAAGGAATTAATAGATACTACAGGCAATCAAATAAGGCAAGGAGACTAATTAAAGTCGTAAACAAGGGAAATAATCAAGAATCAGTCAGTAAAAATTTCAAAGTAATATTGATTTCTGGAAAAATACCAATTTCCACAAGTAGAATATATGCTAAGCAAAATTCCGTAAACATAGAGAAATTAGAGGGAGAATAATTCATAAACCCTAATAGGGATGAACTAGGGTAAAACAAAAATCACAAAGCAATGAATCTGACTAAGGAAAGCATGTAAGTCAAAACACAGAATGAAACAATGCAACCGGTAACATAGAAAAACTCATGATCGAAGCAAAACATCAAAGATTAGGGTTTTCACATAAATTGACTAGGGTTCAGACAATCTTGGCATAAATAAGTCAAGAACACTTAATAATAATCGATTAAGCATTAAAAAAATCAGAAACTCGTTGAGAAGTTAATTTATAGTAAACCCTAGTTTAGGAAAAAATGGGAAATTAGTTGAAAACCAGAGACTTTTTAGAAAAATATGTGAAATATGTTCAATCCGTGTCAGATCTGAGAAGATCGGAGACAAAAATTAGGGTTTTAGAAAGTACAACAGAGATGAGAACATAGGCTTAGAAAAACCATGAATTTGTAACGAAAATAAGAAGATTCTTACTCAAGGTCGAGCCAAATAGCCTGAAACATGCAAGAAACCCAAAGTTGCGAAACAAGCCTGCCTAGGTCCCTTGAAATATCCTCAAGTATATAGGAGACGAATAAACCATAGCAAATAGCAGGCCGGTAGAGTCCGGAGGTGATGAAGAACCACCATGGAACGACAGTGTAAGCCGGTGACGGCGAGGGGAAATCAGGGTTGTGCTAGAGAGCCTTTGAGAGAGAAGGGGAAGAGTGACCACGGGGGGAAGGGGTTAAATGATTAGGGTTAGGGGGGTTTAGGTTAGTTTAATTATGGTAGGAAAATCCTGGACCGTTGATCAAATACAATGGACTAATTTCATGTAAAATGACACAAAATGTATGCATGGGCTATTATTGCAATGTTATTGCAATTATAACCAAAAGGTGCCAATTTGGCTATTTATGAAATAATTTGGACTTAATAGGACCATAAATAGTAATATTAAATCAAGGAATGTTTTAAAATCATTTGTGATGCAGTTTTATAATTATTTATATGAAATAAAATGCTAGGGCAAGTAATTTAAATCGTAGAAATTATGGAAAAAATTTCAATTGATGCTAATGCATGATTTTGAAGACATGTTTACGTTTTAAAATTATTTTAGGAAAAAATTGGGTATCAACAGGTGCCCCTCTTTATCCTAAAAGGATGGAAGAGTTGTCGGGTAAAGATATGATGGCGAATTTTGACCGAGCGAGACGGTTTGAGAGATTTAGGCCGAAATCTGGCTTGTGAGATACCTACATATCCCTGGTTTTATAGGAATCAGGCCGTGTGTAGTTCTGGATTCATGGAATATACTGATGAAGTCATCGCAAGAATGGACCCAAGGTTTCAGGATGGGTGAAAGAATAGTTATGGTGAGGCGTCTGGTTTGAGATAACTGAAGGAATCAGAGCGGGATTACTCCTGCTGGGATAGCAGTTGCTTACCGGGTCACCTGCAAATGGAGAAATACTACAAGTATATACTTTTGCGGAAATTTAAACATGATGCAGATTCCCTTTGAACTATGAAAGTTGTCTTCTGACGGGTGAGGATGACGTCCTTAGACCATGCCGTCCTGGGCCATGAATTGTTCAGTGAGAGATTCGCAGGCCATGAAATGATGTTCTCGGGCCATGAAGATGGTGCCTCCGAACCATGACGCCTTTGAATAATGATATGCAGGTTTGAGAGATCCTCAGGAAATGACATGGTGTCTTCTGGCTATGAGGATGATGCCTTTAGACTATGACGCCTTTTGATAGTTTGGCGATATTTTAGCCCATGAGATGCAATAATATGATGTCAACAAGACAAGGCTTAGTCTTGTGAGATGGAGGGCATAGCTTAGCCCGAAAAAAGAGAAAATAGATATAACTGGAGAGACATTGATTCGTCTCGGCGATAGAATGTAAATTAGAGGCAGAGCTTAGCCTCATGCAGGTATAGAGACAGAGCTTAGTCTCATGCAAGATGAAGGCAGAGATTAGCCTTATGCATATGTGGAGGCAGGGCTTAGCCTCGTGCAAGCGTGGAGGTAGAGCTTAACCTCATGCAAGATGCGGGACAGGGCTTAGTCCCATGCAGATGAAGGCATAGATTAGCCTTATGCAGATGTGGAGGCAGGTCTTAGCCTCATGCAAGTGTGGAGGTAGAGCTTAACCTCATGCAAGATGCGGGACAAGGCTTAGTCCAATACAAGATGTGGAGGCAGTGCTTAGCCTCATGCAGGATGCGGGACAGGGCTTAGTCCTATTCAAGTGTAGAGGTAGAGCTTAAGCTCATGCAAGATGCGGGATATGGCTTAGTCCCATGCAGATGAAGGCAGAGATTAGCCTTATGTGGATGGAGGCAGGGCTTAGCCTCATGCAAGATGTGGGACAGGGCTTAGTCCCATGCAAATGAAGACATAGATTAGCCTTATGCAAGTGCAGAGGTAGAGCTTAACCTCATGCAAGATGTGGGATAGGGCTTAGTCATATGCAAATGAAGGCAGAGATTAGCCTTATGCATTTAGCCTCATGCAAGATGTGGGATAGGGGTTAGTCCCATGCAAATGAAGGCAGAGATTAGTCGTATGCAAGTGCGGAGGTAGAGCTTAACCTCATGCAAGATGTGGGACAGGGATTAGTTCCATGCAAATGAAGGCAGAGATTAGCCTTATGCAAATGCAGAGGTAGAGCTTAACCTCATGCAAAATGTGGGATAGGGCTTAGTCCCATGCAAATGAAGGCAGAGATTAGCCTTATGCAAGTGCGAAGGTAGAGCTTAACCTCATGCAAGATGTGCGATAGGGCTTAGTCCCATGCAAATGAAGGCAAAGATTAGCCTTATGCAGATGGGGAAGGGCTTAGACTCATGCAAGATGTGGGACAGGGCTTAGTCCCATGCAAATGAAGGCAGAGATTAGCTTTATGCAAGTGCGGAGGTAGAGCTTAACCTCATACAAGATGCGGGACATGCCTTAGTCCAATGCAGATGGAGGTAGATATTAGCCTTATGCAGGAAAATAGAATAAATAGCAAATGGTAGAAGAATTTTCTTAGCTAGTAGTGGATTTCAGTATCGCGGTTGTTATGAAGATTGTGACTTCGAGGCATGTATATTCTTCGTTCCTGCAACCAAAGAAAAATCATAGGTTCTGTAAAGGGGAGGTCGGTTCGTGTCTCCGTCGGTCTACCTTTATTGACTTGCTTGGCCTAAAGGTCCTATTCAAATTATTGGGGTAGCGTTGGCTAAATAGGGTCATTTTACAAGCAAGCATGAATAATTTTCAAAGGCATAGTAAATGATATTATTTTAGAAATCGGCTAGATGAACCAGTGATTGTGACACACCCAAAGACATTGCAACCTCTCATGCTATGGAATTTTGAGGTTCCTCCTAAAAATTGTGCCCCAGTTAGATGGATTGACATCTCTGATTGCCGTACATGTTGCGATCGACTGAACTTGCTACGAAATTTTGAGGGTCCTCCTCAAAATTCTGCCCCAGTTTCTGATTATATGATTTTTATTTAATTATGACCAAACCCATAGGGCTACCTACATAACCCCCATTAAACGGGAATCAGGTCGAGCGTAGTTCAATTTACATCATATAAGGAAAGCATAAAGGGTTACACATAGTATCGCTTGATTGCATCTGAGTTGATCGGTTTTGGGGAGATTTCTCCGTCCATTTCTGCAAGTATGAGAGGTCCTCCTGTTAGTACTCTGTGAACCATGTAAGGACCTTTCCAATTAGGAGAGAATTTCCCGTTGGCTTCATCCTGGTGCGGAATGATCTTCTTTAACACCAGTTGCCCCAGTGTGAATTGTCTTGGCTTGACTCTTTTATTGAAGGCTCTGGTTATCCTGTTCTTATAAAGTTGTCCGTGACATACCGCATTCATCCTTTTTTTGTCTATGAGGGATAGTTGCTCATAACAGCTCTTTATCCATTTTGCGTCGCTGAGCTTAGCTTCTTGTATAATCCTCAAGAAAGGAATCTCCACTTCAGCAGGAATAACAGCTTCAATACCGTAAACTAGCATATAAGGAGTTGCCCTGGTTGATGTTCGGACTGTGGTGTCGTATCCCAATAAAGCGAATGGAAGCTTCTCATGCCACTGTTTGTGATTCTCTACCATCTTTCTTAGTATCTTCTTGATATTCCTGTTGGCGGCTTTTACAGATCCATTCATATGAGGTCTATTGGCTGTGGAATTCTTGTGTTATTTTGAAATTCCCGCACATGGCCTTCATCATATCACTGTTGAGATTGAAGGCATTGTCGGTGATGATTGATTCCGGGACTCCAAACCAACAAACAATCCGGTCGCGCACAAAATCCGCCACGACTTTCTTGGTCACTTCTTTGTAAGATGCTTCTTCGACCCATTTGGTGAAGTAATCAATAACTACCAAGATGAACTGGTGCCCATTGGAGGCGGTGGGCTCGATTGGACCAATGACGTCCATTCCCCAAGCGGCGAATGGCCAATGTGAGCTAGTTTCATTGATCTCATTTGGTGGTACTTTTATCATATCTACATCTACCTAACATTGGTAACATTTCCGGACATACTGGATGCAATCATTCTCCATGGTCATCAAAAAATAGCTAGCCCTGAGTATCTTTTTGGCCAAGACAAAGCCATCCATATGTGGGCCGCAACTTCCGGCATGTATCTCCTCAAGTAGTTTAGAAGCTCCTCTTGCGTCGACACATCTCGACAATCCCAAATCAAGAGTTCTTCTATACAGGGTTCCTCCGCTGTGGAAGAAACTATTGGATAACCTCTGAAGTGCGCGTTTCTGAGTATGATTCACATGCCCTGGGTATTATCCTTTTGCCAAGTATTCCTCGATGTCGTGTAACCAAGGTTTCCTGTATGTTTCCTCTTCAATATGAGCACAATATGCCGGCTGTCTATGGATCCTTACTGGGATAGGATCAATGAACTTCTTGTATGGATGTTGTATCATGGATGACAAAGTGGCCAACGCATCGGCAAACTCGTTCTGAATTCTGGGAACATGCCGAAACTCTGTCTTTGTGAACCTCTTTCTCAATTCCTGCACATGGTGCATCTATGGAAATATCTTGGAATTCTTAGTGGCCCACTCTCCTTGTACCTAGTGCACAAGTAAATGTGAATCACCGATTACCAGCAGCTCCTGAATATTCATGTCAATGGCCATGTTGAGCACTAGTATGCAAGCTTCATACTCTGCCATGTTGTTAGTGCGGGGAAATCTAAGCTTAGCAGATTACAGATAGTGTTGGCCTGTTTCCGATACCAAAACAGCTCCAATACCGACTCTTTTGAAATTTTCCGCTCCATCAAAGAACATCCTCCATTCGTCATAGGATTCAACAATGTCTTCTCCTATGAAAAACACCTCTTAATCGGGAAAATACATTTTCATGGGTTCGTAATCTCCTTCCACAGGGTTCTCAGCAAAATGATCTGCCAGTGCCTGTCCTTTGACTGCCTTTTGAGTCATATAAACAATATAGAAGTCGCTTAGCAGGATTTGCCACTTAGACAACTTGCCAGTGGGCATGGGCTTCTGAAAGATATACTTCAAAGGATCCATTCTCGATATATGTTATGTTGTGCAGGCACAGAAGAAGTGCCTCAGGTTCTGAGCTATCCAAGTCAGAGCACCAGGTACGTTCCAGCAAAGAGTACCGCGCTTCATATGGAGTGAACTTCTTGCTTAGGTAGTAGATAGACTGTTCCTTTCTTCCTGTCTCATCATACTGCCCCAGAACACAGCCGAAGGCTCAATCTAGTACTGCAAGGTAGAGTAGCAACGGTCTACCTGGCTCTAGCGAAACAAAAACTGGTGGCGTTGATAGGTACTCCTTGATTCTATCGAAGGAATTTTGACAATCCTCGGTCCAACTGGTTGCAGCATCTAACATGGTGAAGATTGGTTCACATATAACTGTGGACTGGGCTATGAACCGGCTGATGTAATTTAGTCGTCCTAGAAAGCTCATTACGTCCTTCTTACTCTTCGGTGGTGGCAGCTCCTGGATGAATTTGACTTTTGATGGATCTAGTTCTATTCCTCGGCGGCTGACGATGAACCCAAGCAACTTTCCGGCAGGAACCCCGAATGAACACGTTGCAGGGTTTAATTTCAGGTTATATGTCCGCAGTCTGTCGAAGAACCTCCTCAAATCTGCTATATGATCCGTGGCTTTCTTAAATTTAATGATGACAGCGTCCACATCTACCTCGATCTCCTTATGTATCATGTCATGGATGATGGTAGTCATGGCCCTCATGTATGTAGCCCCAGCATTCGTCAACTAAAACGACATCATCTTGTAGTAGTATACCCCCCAGGGTGTAATAAAAGCCATTTTCTCAGCGTCCTCCTCGTCCATCCCGATCTGATGATAACCAGCAAAACAATCCACAAATTACTGAAGCTCATGTTTGTCATAGTTGTCGATTAGGATCTGTATGTTTGGAAGCGGGAAATCATCGTTTGGGCTGGCTCGGTTGAGATCACGATAATTGACACAAACCCTGACCTTTCCATCCTTCTTCGGAACCGGCACGATGTTGGCTAGCCATGTTGGATATTCAACCACCCCGAGGACTTTGTCCTTGATTTTCTTAGTAACCTCCTCCTTGATTTTTAGACTCATGTCATGCTTGACTTTCCTGAGTTTTTGCTTCACTGGTGGACACATTAGGTTTGTGGGCAACTTGTGAGCCACAATGGATGTACTTAATCCAGTCATATCATCGTATGACCATGCAAATATGTCCTCATATTCCTTCAAGAACTGTGTATACTCTTCTTTCTCTAGCGGTGATAAGTGGATGCTGATGCGAGTCTCCTTGAAAGTTTCAGAACCTCCCAAGTTGATTACCTCAGTTTCGTCCAGATTAGACTTGGGCTTGTTCACAAAATCTTCTACTTATCTGACAATTTCCTCGGGTATGATATCTTCTTCCTTCGAATCATTATACTTTTTTTGCGTCGTCTCACTGCATGCCACAGTCATTGGTTCATCAAGACAGGAAATAGTAATGTTGTATAGATAAAATTATGAGAGAGAAATGGTAATAATAAATATTGATCCATTGAAACATAAAACGATTTTCAATAATTTAAACACCATTTTGGAACACAGGAGATTTTATTTAAACAAAATGCAGGAAGGGAAATTATTATAGAAAACAAAAATAAATAATGTTGTTTAGCCTTGCTACCCCGGGACTCGTCGGGCCCTGGAAAGTCTGACAATCCAATTTATGAGGAATGATCCCTTGCTCACAGCTTGGATGGTAGAGCCTTCCTCCTCCTCCTCCTTGACAATTACACAACAATCCATATCTTCGTCATCCAGGAACAGGTTCCTTAAAGCTGCCAGTGCTTCTTCCTCTTCTGAGCCCCATATGACATCGGCCTGTTGGAAAGTCTGTTCCAAGTGCGGTATAGGTTGCTCCAATGGGTAGTAAGGATCGCGCCATGGTGGCAACCCGTTTTTGTACTCTCGCCAGGTGTACTGATATCCTCGGCCAAAAGTAGTGCCATGATGCTTCAGCTGTATCGGCTTGGAAATTCCCTGAAGGTTCTTGCTGAGACCTTTTCCATGTTCATACCCGCTCCAATTCATCATGTTTGCTATCTTACTGTCCCACCACTTATCTTTGTCGATTGTATTGACCCGCTCGATGTGATGATAAGTTTCTCCACCAAGCCTTATTCTACCCTCAACTACTGGGATAGTCTGGCTGTTGTATATGGGGTAGCTCTTGTCTTCGTGGATAATCACCTCCTGGTGGATCCATTCAAATTTCACCGCCTGATGCAAATTGGATGCCGCATCCCCAGCGGCATGTATCCACGGTCGTCCCAACAACAGATTGTAGGATGCAGATATGTCTAACACTTGGAACTCGACTTCAAACCACGTAGGCCTCATCTGCAGGTAGATATTTATTTCTTCGATGGTGGACCTCAGAGACCTGTCGAATTCCTTCACATTTATGGTTCCCTCTCGTATTTTGTATAGTCCTTTGGCCAACCTCTTCAGTGTTATCAATGGGCAAATGTTAAGGCTGGACCCTCCATCGATCAAAACCCTGTTAATGAAGTAATCTCCGCATTGCACAGTAATATGTAGTGCCTTGTTATGACTCAAACCTTAAGGTGGCAATTCATCCTCATGGAAAGTGATCGTGTGGATTTCTAGTACTTGCCCTACCATATTAGTCATTTCCCCACTCGTGATGTTATCGGGCACATATGATTCATTCAATACTTTCATCAGAGCACTCCTATGCGCTTCCGAATTCTGCAGCAATGACAAGATAGATATCTGGGCCGGAGTCTTGTTTAGATGATCTATGACTGAGTACTCCCTTGCTTGTATCTTCTTCCAGAGGTCATCCAGGCATATTTCAATGACGGGAGGTATGTTGAAGGTCTGGTTGCTGGATTCTCCCAAATGTTCAGGTGTGTAGACCCTTTCGGTCCTAGTCATCCCTTATGCATCACCAACTTCTTCTATTTTAGTCATTCATCTTCTTCTAGCTTCAGCCACATAATCCCGGGGCACAACCTTGGTGTTGAAAGGAGGTGTGGTGGATATTTTCACTGTAAGTGGTGTGTCTACCTTTACTTCAAATGGAATGGATGCCACTACAGGTGGTGCTACTTCAACCTCAAATGGCACATGTGTTTCTGTAGGTGGTGCCACTTCAACCTCAAATGGGACTGATGCGGTTACCTCAACATCTCTTGACGACTGTATCTGGATTATAATGGTATTGAGGGTGACCGCGAATTTCTTGGGGTCGTCACCCTCTTTGATTAACCCGATTGATCCCTCCGGATCCCATTCTTCATCCATTTCTATTACATTGACGCCTTCACCCCTGTGATCTGGGAGAGGGTTATTGCGAACATTAGGAGTAGCCTCCTTTTATTGGATGATTTTATTGTCGATCAAAGCCTGGATTTTGTCTTTCAATGAGCACCATTCATCGATGGTATGCCCCTTCATGCCCGAATGGTATGCACAAGTCTTATTTAGATTTACCCATTAGGATGGATTCTCTGTGGCTACAGCAGGGATGGGAGTGACATAACCAGCATCGTTCAACCTTTCATACAGTTGGCCAATAGGTTCAGCATTGGCAGTATATTGTTTGGGTGGCCTACGGTCGAAGTTAGGTCGAGGACTGGGGAAGTTTTTGCGAGTTGGAGGTGACTGAAAATGAGATGGTTGGGAGTTGTATGTGTGATAGACATTGACTGGTTGGGAATATCTGGGGGATGTGGGTTGATATGTAGGTGGAGGTGACGGTTGATAGGTGGGTGGGTGTGATGATTGATATGTATGTGGAGGTGGTATGCAAGTGGAGAGGTTCGATATACGAATGGGGTTTTGGGTCCTTGTGTGAAGACCCGTAAAATTTCTTGCTTAAAATATCGCCCGAATAAGTCCCCGAGTTGATACCTCTGAGGAAACTCTTAAATCGGACCTTGATTTTTAAAAAATACACCGGTATTTGAAAGAACTTAATTTTTCCAGAAATTGGGTGTTATGCGACGCACAATGCGATCGCATAACGTGTCTGTGGACCGCATAGTGGTCGCATACACGGGCAGATCACTGTCAAACTGAAGGGGTGTTATGCGACGCACAATGCAATCTCATAACGTGTATGCGTACCGCATAGTGGTCGCATACCCGGGCAGAATGTTTTTAAAATTTGGCCCACCTGGGGGCCATTCTGCGGTCCAAAATGCGAACCGCATGTCAGGAATGCGATTGCATTCCTGACCGCATATTCGACACGGTCTGTTATTTTTCTAAATTTTTATACCCGACCCAAGTTTCATTTAACCCCCCCGCCCCCCTTTCATTTTAACAAGTTTCTGAACAAAATAGAGAGAAGGAAAGGAAAGTTCTTAAGAGAGGAAGTGGCCCTTCCACTAGAGTGATTTTAAGGGTCTCTCAGGCCCGGTATTTCGAGTAATCTCCTTCTTCCCCATTCTAGCAGGTAAGGATTCCCAATCCCCTTTTATATAAATTTTCTTATTTTAAACAAAGGGAGGGTTGGCATGGATTGAATCTTGAAATTAGTAACTAAGACCTTGGATGCATGTTTATTAATGGTGTTAATTTAGTAAGAGGGAGTGGGTTGGGGTAAAACTTCACAAAGATAGGGTTGGTAACCTAGTGGGTTCACATAGTGTTTGGCAAATTGCTTGAGAGAGAGTCCGAATTGCATGCATGACTTCCAATTCTAAGTTGAATATGTTTAATTGTGAACTAGATTGACGGTACTAGTCGGTTCGGTGATTGTGAGTTAAAGTTGAAAAGGGAAACTCGACTCCAGGTATGTATGGCTAATTTCAACCCTTGTAGAATCTCCTCGTTGGTGTTCGAGCATATGGTATGTGTATCTTGTTTGAGATTATATGAATAGATCGTTCTAATGTGTTGAGACGTAAGATTCTATTCTCTGATTGTCTTAGTTAATTGCCACATACCCCGTGCTATGTGAAAGTTGTAAAATGGTGATTCCTTGTGCTTACTCTATCGCGTGCAAGGCTCGTTAATTGTCGAACACCCTGGTATGAAAGGATGTACTACCAAACTAAAGAAATGATAACGAATCTAATTGTCGAATGTATCTAAGTGCTAAATGCTGTGTAGTAAATAATGGAAATGAAACGTGGATAACTAATATAACTGTATGTTGTCGGCATTCTGTATATGATTCACTGTTGGATAAAGATTTTCTGTGGCCGTGATTATTCGGCTGTTATGAATGATTGTCCTTGATAATGAGAATCTTTGTGATTTACTCATTGGGTGATATGAACTTATATTCTTCGTGATGAAGATCCTTGTGATCAAATTGGTGGTGATTGTTAATTATCCGGTGGGATCGGGTTGCACGCCGCAACACGGAGTAATAAGGGTGGACGAGGCAATAAGAGTGAGAGAAGGGGATAAGTGTGGCCGAGGTAATAAGGGTGGCCGAGGTAATAAGGATGGAATGTGATCATTATCACTATTGCAATAAAAATCTATGAGACTCGTGAATATGGAGGTGTTGAAAGGAAAAGGGGAATTTGTGAAACACTTGATTTTGGTTATTTTGATTTCTGTGCAATGCTTGTTGGATCCTATTAACTGTCTCTTATCGGTGTACTGCTTGATTGTACTTGGGGTGAAGTTTGTTCATACATACTAGTACTATTCCACAGTACTAACGTCCCTTTTGCCGGGGGCGCTACATCTTTTATATGGATGTAGGTGGTTCCGCAGCAGGTAGCTCAGCCCGCCGTTAGTGGTGCCTCCTCTTCATCTCCTCAGCAGTTGTGGTGAGCCCCTCTCCTCCTCGGGGTCGTGTGTGGATTATACCACCCTCTTTTGTTTATGTTGTAAATNCTCCGTAGACACAATGTGGGTAGTGCATAAATGTATCTTTGGGTAGTAACAATACGTACTCGGAACCGCGGACCATGTTGAAAAGTTATGTATGTATTGGTATTATGTATGTTTGAATATTAGTCGTTGGCATGTTAAAATAGGAAAACAATGGAGACATGCTGTAAGATGTACTATGAAACTAAAATCGGCTAACTCATGTGAACTAATGTTTGTTATAAACGCGGGGTAATACGTTGGGCAGGAAAGGCAATCCAGGTCCGCTTGACTGGGATCACCCGGTTAGGCGCCGATCTCGTCCCTCGATTTTGGGGCGTGACAATCATGGTATCAGAGCCTAAGGTTTTAAAAGAGTCCTAGGATGTCTCGGAGCCGTCTCTAGTAGAGCCCTTCTTATCGGTGTGTTGTCGACCACATCCATAATTAGGGGGCTGCATGGACATTTAGGAAAATACCCTTTCATTGTTATTCTGCATCGTGCGATGGAGTGAAATGTGAGAATGTCTTTATCTAATTCGTGCGTTGTCCTAATTTTCAGTAAATGGCGCCCAAGAAGAGAGCTCGACTCGGCCTAGAGGCCAATGCCACCCCGAGTGTGGCCACACATCCTTTATCTGATGGTGCGGGTGAGAATGATTCCCCGACCTTGAATTTGCGGGACTCTTCTGTGCAAGGCCAGTCTATCCCTATTCCTGCTCCAGGGGAGGGTACTGAAATCCCTCCCGCTGATGTTCCTGATCCATCGTCAGTTCCAGCTTCCGGTTCCAGTATTTCTGATGGGGACCTCAGGGGGGCTATTCAGATGTTGACTCAGTTAGTGGCCTCCCAGGCCCAAAGATCTCAGGCTGCCCGTGTGTCCCCCAGCGAGCAAAGGGATTCTTCAGGTTCTAGGATCGACCAGTTTCTGCGGTTAGCCCCTCCAGAGTTTACATGCACCGACCCAGAGGCCGATCCTCAAGATTTTATAGATGAAATGTACAAGACTCTCCGGGTTATGAAGGCTGCTGAAACAGAGGGAGTTGAGTTGGCTTCCGATCGTCTAAAGGGGGCAGCATATTCGTGGTTTGAGATATGGGAGAGTTCCCGTGGAGAAAGTAGCCCTCCGGCGAGGTGGGACGAGTTCGTAGATGCCTTCATGGATCATTTCTTGCCTACTGAGACTATGGCAGCCCGTGCTGCAGATTTTGAGGTCCTTAAGCAGGGCCACATGAGTGTGTGGGAGTACCATATGGAGTTTGTGCGCTTGTCAAAGTATGCTACCCACATGATGCCGACTATGGAGGCCAGAGTTCGTCGGTTTGTTTAGGTCCTTGGTCCCTTGGTTATCAATGAGGCTGCTACAACTGCTTTGCATTCGGATATGAACTACGGGAAGATTATGGGTTTTTCCCAGGCTACGGAGGCATGGAAATTGAAGATAAGGTCAGAGAGAGAGAATAGTGGTAGGGCCCGATCAGCGGGCAACCTTGGGAGCTCGGTTGGAGGGGGGAGATCAGCCCTTGGGAGAGGGTCATCAGGACCATCTCATTCCTATGCTCAGTCATCAGCCAGTGCGCCGCCATCAGGGCACAGTTATCAGCAGGGAGGTCGCTTGGGGCCCGGTTCAGATAGCAGGAGGTTCCACCAGTCAGGTCGTTCTGGTGGGAGGTATCAGCAGCAGCGGAGGGCCCCATGCCCTAAGTGTGGGAGGTCCCATTCTGAGCCATGTTACTTGGATATTCCGGTATGCTTCAGATGCGGAGTGAGAGGTCACACCCAGTGGAATTGTCGTGTGCCCAGTCAGGGCACGGGTAGGAGCACTGCTCAGCCGTCCGGTTCTTCAGTCGCTGCATCTTCAGCAAGCCCTCCAGCTCCAGCAGGGCGCGGTGCAGCTAGGGGTAGAGCACGGGGTCAAGGGGGACCCAGTCGGTTCTATGCCTTGAGTGGTCGCCAGAGTGCGGAGGCTTCTCCAGATGTTGTCACAGGTATTCTGTCTGTGCAAACGTTTAATGTTTATGCTCTTATTGATCCGGGTTCCTCTTTGTCCTATGTTACTCCATTTATTGCTTCGAGTTTTGGGATAAAACACGAACAGCTTCTTGAGCCGTTCTCAATATCGACTTTGGTTGGTGATTCCATTACGGCCGCGCGAGTCTATAGGAATTGTGTTGTCACGGTGTGTGGTCGAGATACCACAGCCGATCTTATTGAATTAAAGATGTTAGATTTTGATGTTATCATGGGAATGGATTGGCTTTACTCGTGCTTTGCTAAACTCGACTGCCGAACCAGAATTATGAGGCTCGAATTTCCTAACGAGCCCGTCATTGAATGGAAAGGGAATGATGTTGTGACAAGGGGTAGGCTTATTTCCTATCTTAAGGCCTCCAAAATGATCAGGAAAGGATGCATTTATCATTTGGTCCGGGTTGCGGACACTTCTTCATAGGTGCCTGCTCCCAAGTCTGTGCCGGTCGTGAATGAGTTTCTGGGAGTGTTTCCGGATGAGTTACCTGGGATTCCGACAGATAGAGAGATTGATTTCGGGATTGATGTATTGCCAGATACGCAGCCAATATCTATTCCACCATACAGAATGGCGCCAGCAGAATTGAGAGAGCTAAAGGAGCAATTAAAATATCTATTAGAAAAAGGTTTCATTCGGCCGAGTGTGTCGCCCTGGGGCGCACCAGTCCTTTTTGTCAGAAAGAAAGATGGATCGCTTCGAATGTGTATTGATTACCGGCAACTCAACAAGGTCACCATCAAGAATAAATATCCACTGCCTCGGATAGATGATTTGTTCGATCAGTTGCAAGGTGCTAGGTTCTTCTCAAAGATTGATTTACGGTCTGGGTATCATCAGTTGAATATCAGGAGCAGGATATTCCTATGACCGCCTTCAGGACTCGTTACGGTCATTTTGAATTTTTGGTAATGTCCTTTGGGCTGACCAATGCTCCAGCAGCTTTTATGGATCTTATGAATC